>VYZM01024551.1:0-13441 GCA_013398915.1 Dromas ardeola
GATCTTTCAATTCTTGCCCTACAACTGATGACCTGAATGGATGACATTACACACTTGTGCAGTGGTATTTCTCTTTTTCCATTTTTTTCTTTCCCATCAGATGTATAATGTTTATACTGTGCATTGAAAGAGGCAAAGATCTTTCTTGAGGAGACAAATGTAGGCAACCATGAAATTACAGACTACATCAAAGTACACACTCAAGCGAGCTAAATTAATTCAACTTATTTTCTGACTCTACAACTTCTGCAGGGACAGGGATGGGGTGGGGGGTAGAAGGTGTTTAATTTACCTGCAGCTCAGTTTCCAAAGGCAGTAATAAGTAGATTTAAAATTGTTTGAGGGCCTGGGGATCTTAACAATTTTGCTGGAATCTCCTCCCTTTTTGCAGTTTCTCCAAACATTCAAACCCAAGATCAAACACATGAACAATCTATGGGTTGCTCTCCCCCCACATAAATGTTTATTTTGCTTTTCCTTTTTTTACAATATGTTAACTTGAAGGGGTTGAAATTGAACGTACAGACTTCCACTTCTGCTTTCCTGCCTTATGTCCACACTATGTTGGCAATGACTACGATGTGTTAGTTTTATAATGTACTTAATGTGAAACATATTTGGTGGTTTCCCTTTTATTTTCACAGTAGATAAAAAAACACCTCTCTTAACAGTCTTGTTACAGAAGCCAAGAACAGTATAGAAATACAGACTGACAGATTTTCTCAACTTATAAATACATGTCCAAGTTTCTGCTAAGGCCTTTTAGTGAAATAATGTAGGGTATAGCCATGTACGTGTATAACAAAGCTGGCAGGAGTGTAGGTTGACTGAGTTTATGAGAGTCCAGTTTGCAAAATGAACATTTTTGAACAATTCAGAGCTTTTTTCATTAATGACATCACACTTAAGAAAAGAAGAACATTTAGGCTTAACCAGTTTACAACTAAGCCACTGCTGCTCCCAGGTGTCCATCAGGCACTGACACATGAGCTTGGCTGCAACTGTAGGATCTTTAACAAGCAGGGATGGAACATATAATCTGGTAGTGAGGTAACATGAGTATCTGGCTTCATTCTTATCTCCGAGTCACAAAAAATAGCAGAACTTTTTCACTAACTTAAATCTAGAGGATGAACAGTCATTATTTAAGCTATTCCCACAATTCCATTTAAAAGTCATCAGAGTTGATGACTTCTTCAAGACTTTCCAATTAATAGGTACAGCAACTATTAACAACATATTAAAATACAGACCTGTATATACAATCTAAATTAGTTTTCACGATGAGCCTGAAAGGGCTGCTTTATTCCATTGTTTGGATTATTCAGGGCAAAGGACCAGCTCACACAGATGCTAAAATTCTGACTCATTTTTAGTTTTTTTTAGTCCATTATTCAGTTTATGACTTTATATGTAAATTCTAAAAAAAATAACTCCATAATCAGTTAATAAGTGAAAAATGTTTGTGGAAGATATGATGAATTCCGTATACTTAACACAGAAATTGAATCTCAGCTTTATAAACAAAACTGAACTCTGTCAAGGCTTCAACAGTGTCTTTGTAATGGATTATGCCCTAAAGTCCAGATTTGTTCTTGCATGGCATCTAACAAGGAAAGACAATTGTTTAAAACACTTACAGGGCTTCAGTGTTTCATAAAAAGCCAAATCCTAAAATGTGTCTGCCCCCAAAACTGACTCAGTAGGTTACTGCTTACATCATGAAGGCTAAAATCTGCAAACTCATAGTAGATCACAAATTCCCCTCTCTCATTAAAAACAAAAACTAGGAACAAATAAAAAGATTATTAATAAATAGCCTGACTTTGTATATCACTAAAAATCCTAAAATATGTCGCCAAAGGGAAATTCCCCCTGAAGTGGATATTAAGATAATCCATCCAGGCAAGCTTTCTGAATATATAGCCAGCCCGGGAAAATATTATAGGCAATGACCACTGGAGTATTTTCTGAGCTAAAAGCAAATGTTTCTAGTTCAATCAGATTGCTACTACTTATGAGTAAGTTTCCCAGCATTTAAGAGTTTAATTTAATAGGCAGGTTATCCTAGCCATGAGAGATGGCAAATGAGTGTGTAGGTAAAAAAAAAGTGCTTCTCCTCTTTGTCTCATGCAAGAATCCATGACAAGAATTGTCCTGGAGCAATACTCATATTAAAATATGACAATAGGAGGTCTTTTTTCCTCAGTGTGAAGCTTTAGACTCCTTGAAAAATACAGTTCACCAGGGTTCTTTGAGGGTGAAAAAGCAAACAGCTTTGGTGCTCCCGAAAAACGTCTTGGTTGACTGTATTTTCAAATGAAGGGCTTTCTAGTATCAGTAAAATCAAATTATGTAATGTCTACAAAGATAACCTGTGGTGTGGATTCTTCTCTTTCTTTGCATTTTTGCTTGCAGAATCAAGGCATTTCAGTTGTGAAATTAACTTCATAACCATCTGTCATCCTCTATTTTTTGTTGTTTCTGTTTTAAGCTAAATGTCTTTGTGATGACAGAATCATAGGTACAACAAGTTTTAGAGTGATGCAGATGTGTTAATAGTACAGAAAGATTTTTCTTACTTACCCTGTGTTTACCTTTCAGTTTAATTCAGTATCTAATGAACGGGCATGAATGTGGTTATACTCTCGTGGTTAACACAAGAAGCAAACATGATTGTTAAAACCAGGAATAATTGTACTTTATTTATAAGTAGCAGATAAATAGCTTTAGGCCATGTTTACCTCTGTCAGAAACAGAACAGTTATTGTAGCACCCCACTTACACAAGGACTGATTTTATACACTTTGCAATTGAGTTACTGAAGTAATTTGAACACATACGGAATGCAGAATTTAAGAACATTGTGACTAGAGTTTTTCATGGCTATGATTCCAGCTGTGTAATCAAAACAGTAATTAGCCATCCTGTTTGCTGCATTTTTGCGGAGCTGTGATTGTCATAGAAAATATTTCTCATGCTTCCACCATTACCATAAAAAGCTTTTCAGCAAAACCCACAAGGTCTGCTTTATGAAAGAGGTACACAAAGAATGGATTGTCCTATAGAATGTGTTCTGACCTTGGCTCCATATTTACATTTCCATGACAAAGTATTATTCACTACAAATAAAACACAGTGGCTGCCATAGATTGTAAGTAGACTTAAATCCTCTCACATTGATTAAATAGGCTTTGACGAAAGGAGATAGGCAGGTTGCGGTGAACAGTGTCCTATTGCGAAGGTCCTGGTGTGAAATGGAGCTTTTCCATGGCTGTAGTGATGTAGCCTGATCAGGCATGTGCAACAGCTGAATGTACACAGTTGCTTACTCTACACAAGAAAGTGGAATTAATGAACATGCCATGTTATAGAATGCAAAATTGAGGGATAAGCATCATCTTTTTGTTCTGTGTTTGTGTGGTACCTAGCATAATGTGGTCTTGGTCACTAAAGAAAGATCCTAGGTGATATCCCACAATACAAAGGAGAAATCATTATGATAGTACCATAACAAATTTGTTCCAATTCGATTATTGAGGCAAAAAGCCATGGTTGAGGCAAATAGATTTGTAATAAAAACAGATGTTACAGAACAGACCTTAAGGGAATCTAATAAATTCTGTAATAAAATCAGAACCCTAGATTATGCAGTTAAAGATCCTGCATAGTACTATTATTTTCTCACCTAAGACTTTTGAAGTTCTTTAAAAGTCTTACAAATGCTAAATAGATGTTCAAATAGACAACTAGCCTGCCCGTTTTATAAACTGTGTTTTCTTCAGTGTTTTTGAATGATTTTATGTGGAAATGGATTGTTGAGGGGTATTAGTTGTTTAGCATAAATAAATTCTAATTAGAATAAATTATTTAGGATTATAATATGGTGTGGTTTGTGCTGTTTGCCTAGCTTTAATTAGCATGAATAGCTAGATTTGCTGAATTCTTTAGGTCACGATAGAGTTACTTTTCGTAGTAATTTTCCTAGCAGCTGGTACAGTGCTGTGTTTAGTCTTTTATGTATGGGAAAGTATGGGAAAAATGTTGATATCGCACTGATGTTCTGGTATTGTTTTTCCCAAGTCTAGAACTCCAGGTCTCCATGATCTGTCAGCAAGTGCAGGTGCACAAGGAATGTAAACCAGAAGACAAGGAGGCTCCAACCCTCAGCTGAAACTGCAAATCAACAAGGTAAGACCCCCCTGCCTGCCTGGACACAGAAAAAGAATCCAATAAGATGTTAGAAGACCCCAGACCAGTAATCATCATTGGACTAAAAGACCCGTGGAGAGCAGGTGAGGGGCACATATATGGATCACAAGAGTATAATTGCCTAGGGATTTCTTTGTTCTGGGTCCCTCTCTTTGGAGGCACCCAGCCCAGGCTGTCCCTGCTGCTGTACCTTTTAATTAAATAAATTATTCTATAAAATCTGACACCTGAGACTCTGCTGCGAGAAACCTAAGGTTGAGCTTGAAGGAGGAAGTGTGCCTGAGACTAAGTGTGTGGGTGTGCGACACCATGAATGCTGTGTGAATGCTCAGACAGCAGCTTCTCCTTTAACATGAATGTTATTTCATTCAGATGATACAAAGGAGATATGCCTTCATACCTCTTTGATTCAAGGAGGAATCTCATGATCTCTTATAAACTCTAGTAGAGCGTGAATGATTCACTTAACAAACCTCAACAAACTAATATGGGCATGTTTGTTGATAGTGACTGCAAACAGGGAGAACCTGTATGCTTTCTTGTGTCTTATGTTGTATAAAATATTGGGAAAATAATACTTACATTTACTGTCCATGCGTTTTAAAGCAACACTTTTTTGGTGTTTTTTTTTTTTTTTCCAATGATGCTTTAAATACACTTACGTTATCTTTTAGAGAATTAAATTTTCAACATGAAATGATTTACAATATATTTTTAACTGACAAAAAATGCACTTGAAATCCTTTTGATGTTATGTTTTAAGTAATTAACATTTTAAACCAATGGAATGTCTGCTCTTTTCTGTTAAGATGTTAAAAATCATTATAAACATGACTTATTTCTCTTAGACCTGGTGGAGAACTTCAGGACTTTGGAAAGGCCAAATGTTTTTTTCAACACAGAGACACTGTCCTCCATGGACAACTTATGCAGATATTTTCACTTCCGTTTTGCAATTTACCATTTTACCATATATGATATTTTAAACATCCTCTTTAGTGATTTTTCATTATATAAATATAGGAGTTATTCCATTTATTCTGTATACTGATGTCTGTTTTTCATTAGTTATGTTTTAACTAGAAAACTTGGTTTTCATTCTTTTGTAACAGATTATTTTATAATTTTTTGTAGAAATTGTGTTACTGTTTCCTTCTTAAACCTACTTTTATGTGGACTGAGCTAGCATGGTCCCAAAGGTTGTAGCAATCTTCTGGTACTCCAGATCTTGTGAAAATATTATGTTCTGCAATGATATTTCTAGATCCAGGTCTTGACCAATACTTTCCACCCTCCAAGCATACCCATTTTGTACATCTGGAGTTTTATCCCAAAGTGCAGAATCGTGGATGAAGAAAACTCAATGGTAAGAAGATTTACTACTTCGATTATACTGGAACAAATCAGGAATATGGAATTAAGTTTTAGAGCCTCTTCAGAAATTGGAAAGAAACTCCTAGTGACAGCAAATAAAAAGGATATCTTTTCTGCAATATTATTGTCATCGTCATCTAATGCTAGTCTGATTTCTCAGTATTTAATAACCATACTAATTTAATTAATTCTAGAAATATTCTTGGAATCAGCAGTTACTTCATTCTTTTTAGGTCATGCTTTTACTACAGTGTATTAAATTGTGTTTAGAGGCTTTTCTAATGAAAATACATACTCTGCTGATGTGTATGTATTGAATTCAGGTAGCTTTCTGTATCACAAATTATTCCCTTTATACGACATTTAATGTTCTTACATTCTTATCAGGTTAAAGAAGAAGAGTTTCTTGACAACTGCTAATACCAGCTTCCCAGGAGATGCAGAAGATTTTTGCAGCCAACATTGATATCTTACAGTATGCTATGCTCCCATGAAATATTTATCCTTGAGACTTATTGCTGAAACATTCTTCTCTTCCCCACTTTTCCTGCTCCCGTGCCCTGCAACCCACGCTTTCATTTCAATTGTTTCACCTGGAAATTAGTAATTTCTCCTGACATGTTGGCATTTTTACAGTGAAACAAATTTGCTCTAAAATAAATGTGTTGCTGTTTTGGGTGGCTATTGGAGGGTCACGCCGGAAACTCAATGTGTTCCTTTCAGTGTGGGATGTGCAGGCAGCCTGTGTTAATCTTTTGCAGAAAACAGGAATCTAAGAAAGAAGTTTCTTTGTTTCTTCTCTTTGTTTGCATCACCCCCTAGACTGGAGACACTAGTATTTCTTATTTATGGGTATCTTTGTCTTGATAGCTACATTTCAAAGAATTGTGATTTACTGGGGAGTAGGGAGAATTTTAAATACAGTCTTCAGACAGCAAAGGAAGTAATGGAAATTGCATACATATTCTAAGCTATTTTCCCTCAGACTGATGCAGCAGCAATGCAAAGGCGAAGTAGAAATACCCATTGGATGAACACAGCACACCATGACAAGGTAACAACTGATTTCATCTCTCTGTCCAAAATTATTTTCCTTATGGTGTGTAAAAAAATACACCGGCGAATCATTTTCAGAGGTCTAACAGAGACAGCACCAGTGCGGGTGTCTGTACAGTCTTCCACTCTGTGGCTTACTGAACAGCAGTGTGCTCAAACCACCTGAACAGGGCACCAAAAGGCAGTATCTCCCGCACCCTGGTCCTGCCTCTGACATCCTGGAGCTATATTGCAGCCTTGGGTACAACTTATAGGCCTGAATTTCCAAAAGGGCTCTTCAACCTTTGACACACAAAGAACTTCAAGAGAATAATGACTGAATAGCATTACTTTCTACTGGATGTTTGACTTTTGAAAGCAATCAGAAAAGTTTTCTGTTGTCCACATGAATAAATAACACAGCAGATGGAAGTCTTATAAGACACCCAGGACAGATAGGAGAGGAATTTAAGGCTGTTTTCACCCCTATAGTGGGATTTTTCCAGCACTAAGGTGAGGGCCACAAGCAGCGCAACATGGATATTTCTTGAATTTCACTACTTTTCAAGGGTATGTAAGTGACAGATTCATTTCCAAGAGCACAGTGTTGCAAGCATTAAGTTCACATCAGAAGAAAAAAAACCCATGATTTGTTCATTTGTTTATTTTGTGATCTCCTGTTTTGCCACACCACCAATCAGCCTGCAGAGGTTGCTGTGAGAGTGCTGACTGGCAGGTCTGCTCCCTTGGAAATCCAGCCATGCTGTTGTTGTCAGGGAATCCATGTGCCGGAAGTGGGGACTGGGTAATATTTTTAGCTGTAGTCCCAAATGCCCTTCACTTCCCAGCAGCCTGGGATCTCTTTTTCTTTCACTAGCACATAAGAAACATCTAGGATGCCTAAGGACCTACTGAAATGCGTTAGGGTATTAGATAGTATAGTACCCAAGGAGTTCCCTAGTCATTGAGATCTACTTAGTGAGTTCATAGTAGATTTCATCAAATCCCAGTTACTTTCTGTTCTTAACAAGAGATAAAAACGGATGAGATCTTTCCTCCACTTTTTTCTTTTTTCCTCTGTAAATGAGAGGAGTATTTTTACACTGGTATAAATACTTGTGTGTCTACCTATATATGTGGGAAAGACTTTGCATAAGATACTGATCTGAGTATGGTGATGTGTATATTTTATTGCAGGCTACATCTTCGTTTGGAGGAACATGTGGGTCCGAAAATGTCAATAAAGTACCAGGGAATTATATATGGAAATTAAGTATAGGTGAATAAAATTGCAATGATGGGTTAGTCAGGAACCACAGTTTTTAATTGCTGGATAGAATAACACAGCATACAAAAGTGTCCTAGTTAAACATACACCAGGGCAACAAAACAAGATTGTGTACCTCTTTGCATCTGCTTGGAAATATATAAAAGAATATCCAAGCTAATCAATTTGTGATCCTTCATTTAGCAGTTAATTGCAAATCTGTGAGATGTAATGATGACTGTATAATATTTATACATAAGAAACACTGGACTTTAAATCTAAGTCCTTTTTTTGTGCTTTCTTAAAAAAAGTTACTGTGCCCTCTGGTAATTACCTGGAGTCTGTAATGCAAGTCTGGACAGCATTTTATGGGTTAAATGAGTTTACAATAGTTATGTACACAAGTTTGCTAAACAAATTCAATTCAACACCTTATTTTGCCCAGAAGACTGCAAGATACAGCCCTATTTATCTCTGATAACACAAATCCTGAGACACAATTTTTGAGGCCCCTTTTGCTGCCTTTCTATGGTGAGCATTCACTCACGCAACCTGTATCAGAGGAGTCTGTGTGTCAGTGTAGAAATGCAGTTATTTACCAATGAAATTAGCAGTTACTCAGTGTGATCCACTGTAAAAAAAAAAGCCTGTAAGCAAACACAGTTCTAGTAAACTCAGTTAAAATTTTAGTTTTTCTTTTAAACCAGGACGAAAATAAAGAAAGTTAGATTAACCATGGACTTGCATCAAGCAATGCAGAGAGCTAGTGGTAGCATAACTGCTTATGGCAATTTTTTCATTTTTAACAGCAAAAGAAAAATAAGTGAGATAAAAAAAGTCTGTTTTTTGTAATTTCATTGTTCTTTCATTTTCTTCATGTTTTTCATGATTTTGTTTTTGCCAGCTTTTCTTCCTTTAAATAACTAACATGCTTAAATATTTCAGAAGTCCCAAAAGTTAAAACAATTAAGTGAATTTGTATGCCTTTCTGATGACTGTACTGAGTATCTGTATAGCAATTCTGTCTTTCACATGTTCTGCCCTTTCTCTGTGGCCAGCCCTGTTGTCTGTCATAGCTTTTATCACTAGATAAAGCACAGTAAATATCATGGCTTCTTGTGACTCGTACTTTTGTGCCTTTCCTCACTGTGTGCAATTTCTGGCCTTGCATCAATAAGGTGTATTTCCACCAGTGGATTCCTTTGACAGCGGAAAGCCTGTGTGGCAGTAGAGCTGTGATACAAAATATCTCTGATTCACTTTTCCAGGAGATGTCAGAACAGATAACAAGTATCAAAATACTGAAGATGTGAGGGCTAATGCCCGCACTTCTTTGCCCTTTCCTACACTCCGCACCACTCCTGTAACTGCACGTGGTTCTTTAGAGTGAAATCACCCTTTCTCTCAGGGAGGAATTGATTCAAGTCTGTGTACTGCTGGAAGGGATCAGCTTATGTTTCCTCAGTGACTACCACCAGTGGGGAAAATAATTCCTGAATACAATTTCTTAAACATGTGGGACTAAAATCTACTCTGTCTATATAAAATATTTTCTCATAATATTATTATCCTCTCTGACATGACAAATAGCCTTTCCTTTCATCTGTTATCCTTTGGACATTTTCTTAGATGCTTGTTTCAAATACAGTTATTTTTATTATGATAATCCCCATGTATTTTTAATGGGATAATGGCTTTAGTTTTAGGCATTTTGAGCTTCCTGAACTCAAACTTTCACTGTTTGAAAGAATTAAAGATATTTGCCCAACAGAACCTTCCTATCCAGATTCCTGCATATTCCTTTTTCTGTAGCTTTTGTTGCTGCAATTATTTACTTGGCAAGACATATAATTATACAAATATCTTAGACTTGCAAACACTAATTATGCACTTGTAATACGAAGAACACCTAGGATAAAATCCACTGCAGAGGTGTGTCTCTTATTGCACTAGCAGTGTATGTCTCTTATTTTGTATTTGGGTTTTTTTTGTATTGTATTTTACAGCAAAGATTAAATGGTAGATGCCACTTTACATAGGGAAGTCCCATGCTTGTAGATGAAGCCATGAAGCATTTACTCTTCATAGCCATGCCAGGGAAAACAATATTGGAAGAAGCCCTCTGCCAAACCTGGGTCACAACAAAGAATTATTTTTGCTGATTTAAGTGTTCTGCATGCAATTAGTGTTTATTCAAGCAATATACCGAGTTGCAGTCTCTTTAGTTCTTACATATATTGCCACTACCTACTAGTTACCTGCTGTCATCATTTTCTATACTTCAGCTTCTATCAAACCTCATTAAATTGCATTTTAAAAATGGAATGAGAGGCAGTTTAATAGTCTTAGTTAACAACAAAATACAGTTTATCAGTAAGTTGCAAAGCTGAAATATAGTAAGAGTTTTTTCTACTGGCAAAATATTACCAGTAGAAGGAGGGATCAGCAAGGCTCTTGAATTAACAAGCATTATCACCACTTCTGAAATTTGCAGTCAGATTGCAAACATTCCTATCTTTCTTTCCCATCTGCAGACAGAAAATGAGCACCTGGTAAGATCTGCAATACATAGGCTTTGCTTGGTCTTCTCTGTAGAGAAGGCCATTTTTTTCCCGTGATATCTGGTGCAGTTTTTACATTACAGAAATATTTTCCCGGGGCACTTTTCCACATTTTTGCAGTACTTCATCATTTGGGTTTTTCCCCAGTACTGTTCAGCTTTCAGTATCTCTGCTTACTTGCTGTCTTGTACTGCCTAGATAATGCAAAACCTGTATGGTGTATGTGCTTTCTTTTTCACAGTGCTACCTGTAAACTCTGACCACTTTTTTCTTAGCTGTTTGACTTTGTATCACTTTCCTTTGAACTAGCATTAATTTGTTACTTGGTTTTTACTTTACTGTTTCACTGCTCCAAAGGTACCAAATATTAAAGGTCCCCCTTTACATATAAGACTTTTCTTACCCTGCAAGTTAGATAGAAAAATATTGTATGACCAAATGTGACATAGGGTAGAGAGACTGGAGACCTCTCCCACACCTTCCTTTATACTTCCCAGACAGGACAGACAGCATCAGTTGTAAGCACTCCTCTCCCTGTTTCAAGGCTGTAGCACTGAGTAATTTTCATACGGGTTTCATTGTAATACTTTGAAGCAATATTATATAAGAAGGGTACAAAGGATACAGAGGTATTCAACAAACTTTAACTCACCTGTTTTTTTGTAATTAAGTACTCTCAACATACGCTGATTTGCACTGAAGTCTCTCGCTTTTATTCAAATTTCTACCTTTTAATCTTTGGCAGAGCAAAAGAAGAAAGTTCAGTGATGTAACGGATGAGACTTATAAACCCTTGATACTATAAATCAAGGGACTTGATTTAAAAGAGCTAAAAGAAACGTCACCGATTCTCTTAGTTAAATCTTGGCAGGTTCCCCAAATGAAACTTGTGAAGGAAACCTAGGGAGTTCAGTTTGTCCTTGGAACACTAAAATGGTTAGTGTAACAATATTTAAGTCTGGTTAAAAACAACTGTTGTTGTCCATGTTCATCCCCAAACTCCTGGTGAAGGCCTGGAGATGTCGTAAAATGAGTAGAAACAGTGTACTGCTTAGATACCAATGGACCAGTATAAGAAGTAGTGAATCTAATGTATCAGTTTTTCACACATTCTGTCATCTTTGTAACATTTTGTTCAAAAACAATCAAAAACAGGACCCCAGTTTGGGACCCTAACAGGATATAAACCATCGCAAATCCAAACTAGTGTGGGCATTAAGGCAGCGACGCCACAGAAACTCTACCTATGCCTAAGGCTCTAAGTCAACCACAGTCTTCATTTGTCTACCCACTGCAGCCCATTCAGAAGTAAACAAAAAGTTGTGAAGCTTGAAGACTTTGTCTTCTAGCTATTATTTTCCCTTGCTTTCAATGGCCATGGTTTTTCAGTGCTCCAGGCAGCCTAAAGCTTAATGACAACCCTCCTTAAATGATAAGGTCCTCAACTCAGTAAAGTTTGTAAGCACAAGCTTTAGCTTGTGTAGGTGTATAAGACTTAAGACCACAGGTATGTTTAGGTATGTTTTCACATTCGTGAGTGTTCTGCTGAGTTTTGGTGCTACAGAGCCACAGCACATGATCTTACTGGCTGCAGTGAGCATTCAGAGGGAGAAAATGCTTCCTGCGCTTGGGATATTCATTGCACTAAAGCAGGATTGATTTCAGTGTAAAAGCCTTTTAAAATAGTAGTATAGTAATTTAACAAGAGAAGATTATCCTCAAATAGTCAAGCAGTTCCAGTAAAGCAAAAATAGCAATAATTTACTATTCTTTTTGTAGCTTTTTAATTGGGAACAAGTCTACTTACCTCTACTTACCTACATATCAGTAAAGATCAAAAAAAGGCTATAAAAGAAGTTGCCTCTGTAATATTAACCTTTTAAAATCAATATATTTTTTTTTAAGATCAAGCTGTGATTACTGGAATCTTTTTGCTTTCAGATCTTCTCAGATTGTTAAACTGAGTCTGTACAATTAGAATTTGACTTCAGTAAAACTACAGCTTTATTAAATCAGTTTCTGCTTACTCGTTTAGCCATTGGCTGGTACTGATCTATACAGTACAGCATACATCTAATGCAAATGTAAACAGCTTTAAAAACATCTCTCCCCACATTAAAATAATGCCCAGTATAGACACAATATTAGTATTTATGGCTGTAAACACACATATATATATATAATAGATGGCTTTGGATCACTTCTAATGGTGGAATGATTTTAACTCATGATATTTTAAAAATCATTACTGTATCTTAGAGAGTAAATTCTGTGTCTCATCCATAAAAGGCTTGGTGAATCATTAAACAGTACACTGCTCATTTTGTGAATCACAGTGCTTAGTCGCCAACATCTCACTAATATGTATCTACTATATTTCTACCCTAAAACTGCATATTAAGGAATGAGCAACTTCCTCAACTGTAATGAAATGTCATCACATTATGCCACCCCTTAGATATCAGCACTGAAACATGCTCCAGCTTTCTTTGCCCTCCACACTTACAGACCATGCACTCCACAGTCCTGCTTTACAATTAGTGATATGAATATATTGGCGAGTACAGCAGCTGATACAGCTCTGGACCATTTATAACATACCACATACCTCTGAACAGTCTGTGATTCTGCTTTTCCTTGTAGCATAGCTCTATTTCCCATTAGACTCATGCACTTCTATCAAAACTCAACAGAGTTTTTCCAGTGATGTGAGCAACTCTCCTATTCTGGTGGCAGGTCCTTTTTTTGAGGAGAATGGTATCTGGCCACCTGTGCCTCACTGATGGGTGTTTCTTCTTAGGGGTTTGTTATTTTTAGAGATATATAGCCCCCTAATTTAAGAACACTGCAACCTGCAAGATAAAACAGCTAGGTGGAAGTGACTGCATGATCCATTTCTTGGTAACATTTCTTAACCCTGTGAGATTTCTTCTGTTTTTCACCCCACAATGTATTTTCATATGTCTTTCTGAATCACATAATCATAGAATCA
>VYZM01024566.1:5000-53112 GCA_013398915.1 Dromas ardeola
ACTTGGGGATAGTGGTGGATGACAAATTAGACATGAGCCAGCAGTGTGCGCTTGCAGCCCAGAAGGCCGACTGCATCCTGGGCTGCATCAAAAGAAGCATCACCAACAGGTTGAGGGAGGTGATTCTGCCCCTCTACTTAGCTCTCACGAGACCCCACCTTGAGTACTGCGTCCAGCTCTGGGGTCCCCAGCACAAGAAAGACATGGACCTGTTGGAGCGAGTCCAAAGGAGGTCGACAAAAACGGTCAGAGGACTGAAACTCCTCTCCTGTGAAGACAGGCTTGAGAGAGTTGGGGTTGTTCAGCCTGGAGAAGAGAAGGCTCTGAGGAGACCTTATAGCAGCCTTCCAGTACCTAAAGGGGGCCTACAAGAAAGATGGGGAGGGACTCTTTATCAGGGAGTGTAGCGATAGGATGAGGGGTAATGGTTTTAAACTGAAAGAGGGGAGATTTAGATTAGATACTGGGAATAAATTCTTTACTGTGAGGGTGGTGAGACACCGGAACACGTTGCTTGAAGTCGAGGATGCCCCTTCCCTGAAGGTGTTCAAGGCCAGGCTGGATGGGACTCTTAGCAACCTGATCTAGTGGAAGGTATCCCTGCCCATGGCAGGGGAGGTGGAACAAGATGATCTTTAAAGTCCCTTCCAACCCAAACCATTCTATGATTCTATGATCTATAAAAATATATATAGCGTTGTTAATGCAACTGTTGATGTACTTTTATCAGGGACTCAGTTCTTTTCAGTCTCTGTGCCTGATGCTAAGTCACATTAAAAGATTATGTTCTACACAAAAGAGAAAGGTAGGGTAAAATTACCTCTATCTTTAACCACTCATTCAGGATCTGAAAGACCTGCCTGGTGCTTTTCTTTCCCTGAAGCCATTTAAGGCTTTATCCCATTTTTTTTTTTTTTAGAAAGTGGCATCTACAGCCTACTTCAGACAAACAGAGGAGCGAGAAGTGGATTCCCTTCTGTTGATACACTATTTGTGAAATCAAAAGATAGCGGACAAGGAAGAGGGAGGTGGAATATGGTCCAAAACAGCCCTGAAGTGTAGCCAGCCAGCAGACTGACCAGGTAGTATTGCCCTCTCATTGTGGAGCAGCCTCTCAACTAACGAGCAAAGGCTTTCCAGGTTTTGGGCAGGATTGCCCTGGACTTCAGGGTAGTTTGTACCCATGGGACTATACTGGACCGCTGAGTGATTCTCCATCTAAGAATGATGCTTTTCCTAAATCCTTTCCAAGGCAGCCAACTTCTGCCTTGCTCTGCTGACTCCAGCTCTAGAAAAGCAACAAGAGAGAAGAGCCGTATCTTCTGGCAGAAATGGGATGCAGTACCCTGAAATTCTAGTCTACCTCCAGGGAAAGACCTAATACAGAGCAAGGGAGGGCAGCTATTATGGAGCATTTATCTATCCCTACTTCACGTGAGTAAGAATTATCCCATTAATGCTCTAAGTAATTAGAGTATAAATATGAAATAAGAAGTTCGTAATGTATCTATGACCATGTGCATACAACAACAAATGGCAGAGGAACCCTTTACTGTCCTATTAACAGGAAAAATCTCTCTGTTGATGTCATTCTATCCCATTTTAGCCTGGAGCTGTACGGGACAAAATAGTTTTGACACCCATGGTGCCCACTGTAACAAAGAGCATGCATACATATCTTATACAGACCCTCCTGGCATAGCTCTGGGAGGGAGGAAGATACCATCTCTGTACAAACAGCATTCCTTCCTCTGCCTCGGGTATCTCTTTTCTTCCTACTGGGACAATGGGGTTACTGCCCCAGACCATCAGCTCTGGGCCCGTTTTCCTCCCTTCACTTTGGATGGTGCAGGGGATTTGGCAGCTTAACATTTATCAGGCCTCAGGAAGGTCACAAATGTTTGCAACACTCTGTGCCACAGAGTCCTGAATTACATTCTGTATTGTGACTCGGAAGAAATGTAAAATAAACAATAGAATTTTATACTGTGCTGTGCGTGGCCCACAAATTACAGGAGGAGGAATTACATGAAGAACAATTCATCTCCGAGATTCCAATTATAGGTGTGGGGAGAAAACAATATATTTGTGAGAATTTGAAATGCAGAGCAGTTGGCACAGTTTTATTTTAAAATGATAAATATTTTCAGATTGAAGTGCAATTAGTAGTGAAAATGTCATGTAGTTTTACTATGTATGTTTGTTAATATGGCTGGCATAACTCATTTAAGAGATGCCTGCAGTGCAGAGTCCTGTACTACATATATCATAACCAAAAATACAGTACTTACACGTATATATAAAATGTACACAGAGACAACATTGCCAAACAGCCTTTTGGGACAGTCTAAAAGAATATCATTAATTTTTACTGTATACTTACATTTCTGGCTCAGTTCCAGCACTGGCTTTCTGTAAAAATCATTTCAAGTATAGAATTATGCTATTTGCTTGCAGCAACATCACAGGAACAGTGGTAAGCCATATGTTGCTACTTAGCAACTTAGTCTATAAGTCCCAAAGCATGTACTGATTTGAAAATTGAACAGAAATGATAATTGTTGAGGGATGCTGTGAGGCAACTCGTCTTGGATTACTAAGCTATGCAGATGTTTGATGTTATATAGAAAAAGGAACAAAACTATTTTTCCTGTCCAATGGCTGAGCTTTTATTTATGTTAGCCTAAAGGGAATAAATTGATTAAAACCCTTAAAATAATACAAGGCGATGTTTTTCTGGATATGAACACTTTGCAGGAAACAGAAAGAACTGAAGTGCAACTTCAGCTTTTTCAGGGCAATTGAAACATTTCTGATGTCTAAATTTTATTTTCTTCTGCAACACAGTTTATTTTATAGCCCCCAAATTTCTTGAAATGCTGGATTCTAGGAAAAGTTTGAGGGAAAAGGCAAAACAAGTAAAACCAAACTTCTCAGGGTTAGATCTAAAGCACGGACGTGAGTGTGTCAGCATCAGGACTCCAAAAATCCTGCCTCTATAGTCAGATAATCCTGAAGATAGCCTAGTGGAAACCTCTCGGTCTTTGGTGTTTTATACCGTGACTCAGTCTGCCAACCCACCTCCCAAATAAGCTATGTCAGACTCTGGAATTAGAAAATGATGTTCATGTGTGACTCAGTCAGCATGATCAGAGCTCAAATAAAAGTTTCTGATAGGATTGAGCATCTTCTAACATGTGGGATTCATATTTTAGATAACAGATGTACATCCATCAAGGAAAGCAGAGAAATGAATTCCGCATTCTGACAGGATTCAAACCCTCATCTGTGATCTTGCAAGGGAACGACCAAGCTATTGGGGATGGGAGGGAGCCCGCACTCCTCTTGCTGAAGTCATGCAACTGCAAGGCTTGTAGGGACAGATGCAAAATGGACACCGGAGAAAACTCTGGATTAAGTGACTAGGCTTTCATCTGGGAGAGAACATTTTCTCATCTCTTCTTACAGGAATATTTGTTTTATATCCAGTAGCCGCAAGTGGAAAATGAACAAACAGTCCTGAAATCAGGGACCAGAAAATACAGCCACATCCTTTTCTCTTCTTCTCCCTCCCCAGTAAATTACACAATCTGGCATGCCCTGTTCTCAGAGCAGTGAATATCATATTCTGTCCAGTTTAAACAAGCAGACTGGATGCTGAAGTGGCAGTCAGTTCACCAATTTTGGGTGACCACCAAATGTTTACGCCTGAGATAGGAACACTGCTTTATTACAGTCGGTGAAAACCTCGCTAATACTGTCAATGGAGAGCTGCTTGGCTCCTCTGAGGAATGGCTAGCAGCGAGCTACCTCAGAAACAGGTTCAGGAAGTCTTCTCTTGCAGTCCCAGTTCTTCTCTAAACAAGACAGAGGCAGGATTTCCAACAGACACCCCTGGCTTCCTGCTCTTAGTGTGGTATTTTGTCTCCCATTTTTTAACGTAGTTGTTATTACAGGTGTTAGTATATATTCACCTAATAAACCGCTGCAATGGCATAAGCACTAGGGGAGAATCACAGTAAGGGAACGGAGGGTGGGACAGCCCAAAGCTGATGGCTTCTCTCAAACAGGCACGGAGGATGCATGACCGGTGTGCATTTGGTAATAACTTAAAATACCGCGCTTGGCAGTTGAGCTGCCTTTTGCCACAGGGATGCCCCAGTAAAGGACAGAGTTTCGACACCCACCTCTGGGTTTTGAACTCCACCCCGGTGCCAGACACCCAAGAACTCGGCTTTGCCATAGCGAGTTTTTAAGTCTGTAAGCTCTTTCTTGGTTCCAGCCCTTAGTAAGCATTCAGGGTTTTCTGTCATCTTTGAATTTGGAAATGTCACATTTGATAGATTTTTTCCTTGAAGACAAAATCATTTGCATTTAAAATATCTAGGCCTGGATCTTTAAAGGTACTTTAAGCACCTTACTTCCACTGAAACCAGTGAGTGTTAGATGCATAAATATCTCTGAGGATCTGGGCCTTGTTAGCACATGTAGAAACCGCATAAAAGATTAAAACTTATACTCTTAATTTTTCAATATGCCATTTAAATTATTTAAACTACATGCATACACAGTACAAAAATATCAACAGAAGAAAAATAATTCTGATGTATAATGTGGATTTGCAATTCTTTATTCAAAACTATTTAAGACAGACATAATGATTCTCCGAAAGGTAGCAGCTGCCTTATAACAGCAATCATTCACAGAGTTTGTATTTCTAGTGTTTCAAACAAATTCAATTAGCCCTTGCACTTCAAAACCCTTAAGGCAGAAATGAGATGATACTAGGCTGCTTTAATCTAATCGTAATACTAAAACTTGTCAGTACAGTTTTTGGATTAATGGTTAGAGAAAAATTAATAATATAATTTTTCATTTTTTAATCAAACAGTTCTAGTCTAAACTACCTCTGGATCTTGGAGGGTTCTTAGCTGAATAAGTTCAATCATGCACAAATCCTAAACGTAAAGTACAGTTGGTCTCTAAAGGTACTTCAAAATAACTTCAACAGAAGGCTGGGAAGCAACACGGTGGAACATTTTAAAGACAGACTGTTTGATTGAGTAATGTAGCTCACCTCATACACCGTCCTGCTTCCCTGCCCCCAAATGAACCTGTGTACCTGAAGAACCCTCCTTCATGAAGATGTTTAGCTTTGAACATACTGTTACTTTCCAAAGCTGTTGATTCCTAAACTACATCCTGCTCATCTACACACATTTCCTATGCATGCAAACTTATTTTCCACCTAATGACAGCTCTTCACGTAATCCTTCTGGTCCTGTCAGAAAGAGGTATATCAGACTAGACACTGCTGGGCCTGAGATATTGCACGACCTAGACCACAAGTCTGATGCTTCAGGGGCAATTTCTACCACAATCTAACTGATCTGTACCACTATCACTTACTAACATGCAGTTAAACTGACCAGAACATACGAAGTAAATGAAAATTTCTCCCGTACATATAGACATAGCTACAGGTAGACAAACCAAAAATTTCAAAAATATTTTTGCTTTTTAAGTAGTAATTCAAATCATTCATTCTTAGAAATCTATAGTATCTTGGGGTTCAAGTGGAAAGGTGAAAGATTTTTAAACATACACTTAATATCAGAACTTAGTGTGTAGCGTTCCCCAAAAAGGAAAGGAATCAAAAATACCTGTAAAGAATCCACATCACATTAAACCTTTTGGGCTGCAAGATACAGAGGACCAAGTCACTGCCTTAGCCCTACTGCTAATCGTGCAACATTGGCAACATTCCTCAGCCATACGATTAGTGTTAAAAATGCAATTCTTCAACTACAACTGGCCTACGAGTGATAATTAAAGCTATTTGTGACATGTGTAGCTTATAATGATTAACTTGTCTGCAGTCAGATAAACAAATAACCTGCACCTGTAAAGACTTTATTTCCTGAAGGTAAAACAACTGTTTAGGAAAGATCATGCTGGCAAAACAGCTGCTTGCATTCTGGAGAGGAAACAAGGTAGTATCTTTCAACAAACGCCAACTCTGGTGTTTTATCAGCTCTATCTCATTAACTGGAAACAAGGCTTAAATGCTTTGTTTATAAATTATGATTATTCCTGATTGCAGCAGTTACTGATAGTGCCACTCATTTGCAATGCAACTCTTTGAATTTGTTTAATTACAATTTGAAACAAGGCAGAGAAGATTAATTAACCCACCTGGCTGGCTGGCACATAGTCCTGGCTCGGCTCTGTCATACTCATATACATGTTCTCACCGTCAAACTGCAAAGGAAATAATAGTAAACATTCAGCAAACTTGAATATTTTTCAGCATTGACTGAAAAAAAAAACAGTAGCCATAAAATAGTATTACAGCCTGGTTTTAGAGACTTGTAATTGCGTGTGTGCATCTTGTCTTTGATGTTCCTGTTGTCATCCTTATTGACCCTGGATGTCAGTGATTTGGAGTAATTAGCGCTCTAGTAATTACAGCTAGCAAGCAAGAAATGAATGGTTTCCTTTCATCTGCAATCTGTTTTAAAACAAAATGGCTCATGTTGTGCACCATGTATACATATTGCCGTTGGTTGTAATGAAGTACTAAGTGAATTGCACAGTTACTGAGAAAAGGAAGATGAGAATAGAAACTGCACTAAAATGCATCTTAATGGATTCCAACTTTAGCTTCTGAGCAGAATGAGAGTTGAAATTTCAAAACAAATTAAACCCCCTCCTATTGAAATGTTCCCATATCAGAAAGTAGGAAGTACATTTCCAGACAGCTTTCAGACATCTGAATGTATGAAACAGTATACCTCCTGACCGTATGGTTTAAGAGGACAGTCTGCTCCATGTGTGAATAAAGTAAACATTCATAATTGGAATTGCAAAAATACCCTTCCCTAAATGATAAATACCATTCCTGGAAATGCATACAAAGCTTTGTTGTTGTTGTTGTTCTTCTCCTCCCCTCAGCTGCAGTTAAGGAGTAACAGAAACGTGACAGAAAGGAGTTGATTAAAATCCGAAGGTCTACATGGAGAAAAACTGTCAGAACTGAAGCCTCATCCTGTACCAACACAAAGAAGTATAAAACTACTGATTTCTTATGTAATCTGGAAAACGTCCCCACAGAACTCTTGTCATGCCCGCTCAAGTGACAGTGGCAACAGGGCAACTATAGTCCCAGTGTCCGCTCAGGAGGTAGGGAAAATCTTTTCAAACCTTTCAAGTAGAAATGAACAACAGCAGGAATCCCCATCCCCAGTCATCAACCACAAATTTCCAGCTGTTACGAGGTCTGTTTGAAATAACTTTCACCTGACCCCTTTTGTGAATGCTTAGAGTGACATATTTTGGAAACGAGCCATTATTTTTGATGACACGGCGGTATTTTTAAAAAGTCCTCACTACTGAGCTTGCTCTACTTCTACAGAAGGCGGCAGTGAAATATCCCTTGGACATTTCTTGATCTGTGCTGAGCTTCTCAGGATATTCGACCTGCATGGTACAGTATATTCAACTAGACCAAGGTGGCAAAGTCAAACTGTGGCTTTGGCAGATATCTCTACCAATTTTTGCTGAGGCAGCTGAAAAGGTTTCGGCTTCCAGCTGTTCATCCTCTTTCTCTGCCAGAGGCTACAAGGCTTGTAACAGCAGCAGTAGAAATGAACAAGTGCCAGCTCCTGGCA
Source organism: Dromas ardeola (assembly GCA_013398915.1). NCBI lineage: Eukaryota > Metazoa > Chordata > Aves > Charadriiformes > Dromadidae > Dromas > Dromas ardeola. Next base: position 12,671 of record VYZM01024566.1, read on the forward strand.
CAGCAGCTGATGGTCTGCCCTTCCTGGCCAGAGCTATTTAATAGATAGTCACAGCCTATCTGTCAGAAGTCCTAGTTTCATGGGAGGGAAAGGATTATGCCACTGGCACAGATCTGCCATGGGGAAGGGAGTATTTCCAACGTTTGATGGAATAGAGATAGTTGGATTAGATCTTAAAAATAGGGATTGATGGTTGTTCCTTTATTGTTTCTTGTTTGCACTTGCCGTTTCTTTCCGGTTTCTCATTCAAGAATGTTCTTATTTATTAGCATTCAAAGTAGAGTTTTGGAGAAAATTTTTTAGTGCCTGGATTGTTTGCACACTGGAAAAAATGCATTGTTTCTTCTACTCAGCTGGACAGGTGAAATTCTGAGGAGAGGTTTCACAGCCTGTGGTTGGAAACCAAGCGCTCCAGTGCAAGGCCTACAGGAGCTCAACTTATTCAGCTTGTCAGACAAAAGGCTGAAAGGTGCCTTGATCACTGAGATTGGTACTTACACCCTGGAAAGATGTCTGATAGCAAGATGTCAGCCCTCCTGACAGTGGTATAATGAGATCTAGTGTTGAGAAATGGGAGTTAGAGAAATTCAGTTCTGAAATAAGATACAAGTTCCTACTTTAGATGGTAATTAAGCATTATGTCAACAACAAGCTCACCATTTCTTGGATGTTTTAAAATTAAGTTAGATATCTTTTTCAGAAAACATGCATTCCGTACTGTATTTATGAGAAATCCTATGGATAGGATAGTTACGCTGGCTGGTTACAGTAGCCCTATCTGCCCTGGAAGCCATGATTCCTTAAGTCTCCCATTTTGAACTTCCCTCATTACCCTCATATATTTGCTGCACCTTGCAAATTTGCTGTAATTCAAATATTATGTTCCATACGTTTAGTTGCAAAGAACATGAAGAAATGTCTTTCTTTTTCTGCATACAGGCTAGATACAGTCCAGGGTTATTTCAGTTTATTTTGCCTTCCATAATGCCTGAGCCTGTTATTTAAGAATCTTTATGAAGTATATTAGTCTTTCATTTAATTCCCTCTTTTGGTCATTTGTCCTTACTCCAAGCTTGCAACCACCAAGTCTGCATTCACAGAAAAAATTCCTTAAGGTAATTTTTCAATGAATCTTGAAAATTTTCATCATTCTGTGTGTTGTTTTTGCATAATCTGCCTACCTGATTCGTGCTTTACTACTAGTCGTACCTCCAGTACTGATAGGATCTTGCATCTCGGCCTTTCCTGTTTGTTGCTGGTGGCCCTCTATTTAGCTGTGAAATGCTTTTGTTCTACTGTGGTCTGTGGGCTTAATGTGAGCATGTATCAATGAAACTGAAAAACAAAAATATACCTGAAGTTAAACTTCCTGGCCTTTTGGCTTGTCTTTAAATGAGAAATGACCTTCTAAAGTGTTTTGGATGAATTTGTTGTGGTAAATGCTCAGAAAAATATACTGATGCATAATGTCTGTAAAATCTGAGTGACCCATTATCATCTAAAAATACCCAGCAGCTGTTTGATTTATTGCTTAATTTCTTTAATATTCAAACATGGAGCTTAGTCACTGCAATGTTTAGCATCTGCTTGTTAGAAGTATGTGTAAGATGTTGTGTAATAAGTTGTGTAGTTCAATAAAATTTGAGGCAATGTGTATTTTTTGTAGTGTTTATGTTTGCAGGATGCAAACTGTAATGTATTAGCTGACACTAACACTGTTGTCATGTTAGTATTTGTACTACATTTACAGCTATATAAATTATTATCTGCCCTCAGTCTAGTACAGTGTGGTGCATGGCTTCTTGGCAGTTCCTAAGACTTCAGATTGCGCCTGAAAAACACCCGTAAACTCAAATGATGAAGCATATACACATGCACTTCCTACAGCAGGTATTGTCAGGAGATGCCTCCTTTAAGTTCTCAATGTTTACTGACTGTTTATAAAAAAGTGAAATTCTGATTTTTGTATACCAAAATAAAAAAAAAAGTTTACTTTATTGCTGAATTGTTTATTCATTATCCCCTTTCCCAATTACCAAAGCAGCGTAGTATACAGATGACCTAGACATCCCACCCCAGCCAAAAAAAGGGTACACACGCCTTCAATAACAAGAAGTTCAGAGACGCCAATGCAGCGCATTGTATCTGTGGCCACCTTGCCCAAATGCGACTATCCCACATTGAAACAATAAACTGAGAAAAAGAATGTCAACGATTTGATCAACAAGAAGGTCCTACTGTTGTTTTTTTCCCCATGTGTATCAGATGCTTCCGAAACAAGCCCCTAAAGCCCACAAATGAACACTGAATCATTTCACCTTTTTCTACACTGCTCTCTCAACAACTCTCTGCAGGACACTTTAACTCATACTATGTCCGCCTTGAATTCAGCTTTACAAGTGAGGTGATTTATGCATCAGCAGTTCAAGCAACCTTTCCAGATCAGACAGTGAGTCAAAAGATCAATAAATACGACCCAAAGATGCCTCCAACCACCAGATTTTTCTTCCAGGTTATACTCCATGCCTCCAAAATTGTCTTATTTCACTCATCATGCCAGGCCTACGAGAACCTTGCACTCCCTAAACTTCCCTGCCCACTCACTGTGCTTGATTTCAAGCAAAGAAACTGCGTAAGCATCACTTAACCTGTGGATGATTCATCCAAACAGATGAAACACAAAGGCAGGCCGTTAAATGACCTGTCTTTTATGAACCTATGTATGATGTATATATATCATATGACATTTCATCTAAAGCTTTCTCAACATGTCTCCAAGATCCTTCAGTATCATTAAGGGCAGATTTCAAAATCTTTCATTTTAATCTATTAAAAGTGAATGCTAATACAATATTCTGATGTGTGATAATAACTACTCTTGACAACATTTCTTTTCATATTAAAGCGGAACTGCATGAGAAGTTTGGGTGAGAGCAAACTAAGAATATGACTGCATTGTAATATGAAAAGATATGTAACTGAGAGCTGGTTTTAATATATATTCAGAATTGCATCATATTCTTTATTTGAATTATTATTATAAATAAAACATACAGGCAACACAGTAGCGTGGCCAGTTAGAATCTCCCTTAGAATAACCCTTTGTAAGACAAGTTATAATGTTCAGCACCCAACATGCACAAAATACCCAAGTGCTGTTATTAAATGCAATTTACTCATATAAGTTAGAAACATAATCACATAAACACTGGCTGGCTGTTATCGATGCAAGGGCTATAGCAGAGTTCAGCAAATGTCCAGAGTGGTAAGGATGTTTAATCAGGCATGGATTTACCACGGGATCCAAAGCTGGCTTTTGTCTCCCATTAGCATGGCATCACATCAGAGTCATAGGACGTAGTCATGGCCAGGAAGCCTGTTTTCGTCTTCCCACTTAGGTTGCAGCCAACTCTGCCAGCATTTATAATAATGATTATGAAGTAGCAAAGCTTGCAAAAATGGTATTTTTTTATTCATTCTTTATGTCCTTCTTTAACTGAAAAACATCCTAGATGGACTATGTCACAAACACATTATTATCAGTTTGCACAAAACCAAATAGAGAACAAAATTTCTCATGGTGATACCAACTTAAAGAATCTTCATTACAGCCTACATATGCAGAATCATTTGGAAGACAAAAAGGAAGGTGCAGTAGGGCAGAAAAAAACAGAAGGGGTTGAACGCCAAACAGGATAATTGGAAACCAAACGTATTTATATGCTGCTAACTGTATGTATGCATACAGTGATTATAAATGCAGCGAAATACCTGCATTAGCTTCATGTAGCTTGTTCAGGTGACAATGGCCATGGGGACTCACAGGGTCAACAGAGGCTTTCAGCCTAACTGGAAGTGCCTGGAAACTGGAAGCCTAACTGTGTGTCCTCCCTGACCACAGGCTACCTTCTTCTATGCCAAGTCACTCTATCTTCATTGCCAGGATCATCTGTCCTATCTGGGTTGCAGGGAAAATGATTTTTCACCCCTCTCTTTATCTCTGTTTCCTTGCTGCCTCACGCTTCTTTGCTGCTGTTGAGAGAAGTGAGGGTTTGTTTTGGTCCTTTTTCATCCAGAGTTTTCAACCTCTGAGGGAATTGGATATTTGCTTTCTCTTTGTATGCATATATATATATATATATATATAAATAACCATTCTATGATTCTATATATATGTGCCCTAAGTTCTGCAGGCATAGTTATATCAGCTGAAAGAAAAAAAAAATCAAGCACACGGATCTTTGAGCTTCTTCTAGTTCATACTGAAGTGCAGCACCGTATGATAGTACTACCTCTCATCCAGCTGCAGTTTAGGCTGGGAAGCATGATGAATGCTAGCCCATATGGCTCTTGATGCCAGAACAAGCTTGGGGCTGCGGTGTGGAGCGGAAGCAGCTTCAGACACTGTTTTGTGCACAAATATATCTCAACAGCGGTATCCTGAAATGTAGAGATTAAAGGAGAAGCAGCAAGGGGAGAGATGATCAAATTGGTGAAAGTTGCTGTATTTAATAAGTTCAGCTTCTGGATAAAGCCACTTGGACTCGACACCCTGATTTCTTCAAAGGATGTTACAGATCTTCAAAGCCTGTGTTATTAATCACACAATCTAAATACAAATTCTCTCATCTTAGATTGGAACTGGAAGCTAGATTTAAATGTAAACTTTAGCTACACCTCTTAACCATAGTCTACCTTGCTCTGGTGGAGCCCCGACACAATTTGTTGTGTATTCATTTTAAGAAAATGTTACAATAACATGGTCTAAAAAGAGTGATTTAGTGACTTTAGTGCTTACAGCTTACAGATATCGTTTGTAACTTACATTATCTAAAAGCCACTAATCCTGAAAAAGCTTTAAAACTAGGCAATTTTGTTTATTTTAAACCAAATGCCAAGAGTGGACATTGTCTCAGGTTGCTCGATCACAAACAGTGATATTTTATTTTACTCAGAGCTGTTGAAATGAGACTAAAATAATGACGGGATACAACATAAATCATCAAATGGCTATGCTAAAGAAACAGTTGATCTTGTTACGGCAACCATTAAAGATAAAAACAGAGATGCTCTGTAAACATTATTACATGATGGAAAATCCCTTTCTTGACACAGTTTGGCAGAGCGGTGTGTCTGTATTAAATTGAAACTCCATTTTGTCTCCTGAACTCCATTTTGTATGCTGTACTGAACACATGTTTAAATTTGCCCAAGACAGGTTACAGTAATGCATGCCAGACAGGCATCCTTCCTGGGAAAGGAGCTTGACACCTTGCTGAAGGACTATCACAGGAAAATTGTCAAAAAACAATCTACTACTATCAACTTTGATTGTCTCTGTTCTGCCGTCCTCCCTCCCTCCTTCCAGGACTGTTTTTCAAAAGAGGAGAGTTCTGGAAGACTAGGAGATTGGATGAAAATGCCCGAATGGAGCATCATGGCAAAAAAAAAGTCGAGTTTCTTTGCAGAGCTGGATGTCCCTGTATGGTCAAAGGAAGGTGATTACTGCAGACTGGCAGGACATGGAGAAGTCCTGTCCCACCTGGAACACTAAGAGCCCTCCAGGTCACAGAAAGTTTGATGTGCCAAGCATCAGAGAGGAGATGGCATGTCTCAAGATTATTATTGTTACTCATTTTAATTCTGTAACTGATTTTCAAGAGTAAAGTATTAGGAAAATCCTTTATGTCTCCTGTGCTGTCATTTTCTTACATGTTGTCGAAAAAGTCTAAACCAGGAATATGGGGTATGATGTGTTTAATTAATCCAAGTATGGTGATGTGTGGGCTAGGCATACTGGAGTTGGCAAGGAATCTGGACCGGTCTCGATGGCTCCCCGGAGAGTGGGAGCAAGCCACGAGGTGGGTGGGCGCTGGCAGCGAGCCCCAGAGCGGGAAGTGAGGGTGCTGCTTTGCAAGGAAATGCTGTCAGACATCTCCTATACTTAGAAAGAGCCAAAACCAGTGATGAAACTCTCTCTGCCCACAGCACCCAATGGACTTTGAGACATTCAGTGCTTGGATCAAAGAGCAATAGGGCTTGCAGACTGGCACTGCACGGTGTCTTTTCTACAGCCTGGCTTTCAAAGTTTTGAAAATACTCTGCTTGATTCTCCTAGAATGAAGCCATTTTTATCTTATTTTCCATTTATAACAAATACTATTGCTTCAAAAAGCACAGGCAGTGCTGTCAAAGTCTTCTTTCAGATTTTTATCCCTGTGCCATAAATATCCAACCCAGACCTTCTACCATTGCGTTCCCCAAGTTAACTCACTATTGCTCTCGTCGCGAGAAAGGGGAAGAACCAGAGGGTTTGCCGAGTACGTTCTCAGAGGTGGCAAGCTGGCTGAATACCTAAATATACGCTGGTAGTTAAAACCTGAATGATGGCACTACAGCATTTGTGTTTTTCCCACACTTAATAGAGGTTAATGTGGAACCGGAGAGGAGGTGAAGGGGGGTGTTTAGCTTCCCGCTTGGAGCCTGCATGTGTCAATGCCTGACAGAGCCTTGAAGTTGTTAGCCTGCATGCAGAGCGCTAGCTGAATGAGGTTACAGTGCTGAGCACAGCGGGCTAATAGAAGTAGGATCAGACTGATAGGAGGAGTGGCAGAGTCCAGGCACAGCAGAGTGTATCAAAGACAGCCCAGGGGAGAGCGGGTACTGTATTAGTCCTTTGTGTACATTTAAATGGAAGACAGTGAGCATGCAGAGATGAACTCTGAACTCTCTCAGCTGGGCTCCTGCTCCTTTTAACCTTGGGTGTTAAATAAAATAAAATAAAAAATAAAAACCAAACCAACGCACTGTAGTCTGGACTCCTATGCTAAACTATCTCTTGCATATTGAACACTCATTAAATAAACATTCTAAGATCAAAGTGGCAAGTGCTTTTGTTATTATTTTACTCAATCCACACTAAATTATAGATGTAGCCACCCACTGGGAAAATTGGGTGATAAGGTGGAAAGGTTTGAGCAACTAAGATCAGACCTTTCTTTTTCTGCCCACAGTAGCTGAGGAAATTTGTTTAACCTGGTAAGCTTGTAATATTTTCCAACCCCAAGACACTTGGCCAGTTTCATGACAAGGTCTGATCCTGTATCATGGAAGGTGAAGGGAATTGTTCCATTGCCATTTGGACAGAGAGTGGATTAGGTAGAAAGGTAAGGCAACAGGGCCCTTCTTCAAGTTTCAGAGTCATTTTTGTCAATATTCATCTCTGGCTCATCATTTCAAATGGCAGATTATGTAATAAAAGACAGGAATGCTTATTAAAAAGGATCTACAGAGACCAGACAGATGACTAAAAAATAGCATTTTTTGTATATCCACATGCGGAGCCCGCCGTATTGCAGTATGGCAGAGGAGAGGCTCCGTAGACCTTAGTGAATGAGTTCTGCACAACTAGGACAGAACTGTTCCCTTGCATGACTACAGTGGGAGCTGTGTGCAGGGACCCATGGACAGAATTTGACCCACTATGTTATTTATAGAGTGAATGGGGTATATGTAGTTCCTGTGGGAAAGTACATCTGCTTCTACACAGCAGAATCTTAGAAATAAAATGGGCCAGAACAACATTAACAAAAGCACAAGCAAAATCTAAAAAACAAGCAAAAACTAAAGGTAACAACTGCCAGGTAACTGGAAAATCCTGCCTGCCTACTGTTATGCCTCATGTTTGAAAGAGTAAGGAAAAAATAATCACGGAATCACAGAATCATAGGGTTGGAAGGGGCCTTTGTAGATCATCTAGTCTGACCCCCCTGCCAGAGCAGGGTCACCTACAGCAGGTTACACAGGAACATGGCACACTTAGAAATCCAATTTTAAAAAGTTATTGAAGGGCTTGATCATCTAAAAACTTAAGCACTCTGGACCGATGCAGCCGGTTATTTGAGCGCATGCATAACACGCATTAAAATTATCCTGTTGAAGGGGATGAGAGTGTGAGAGTATTTAAATCAAGCACCCGTTCAAATGCGTGATGAGATGGGACCCAAGAGCTCAGAAATTTACAGGAACAGCCATAAAATACTGAAGTATGTGCCAAACTCAAATGGGACAAATCAGCTTAAATTTCTGGTAAACCAAATTATTTAGCACAGGCTGATGGGATCTCATTAGGCACAACTAATTCAGACCTGGAGAGGGTGATAACAAAAATGACTAATTGCCAGAATTTAGCAAAACATGGAGATCTGTTAAATGGCAAGGGTGTTGTAGGGCTGATACACAATCGTAGTTTACCAAAACAGCTACCACGGCAGACATGTGGACAATCCTACTTCCACCCACAGTTACTCTGGTATATTAGGAGCTCCATTGATTTCAACAGGATTATTTTCATGAAGAGTATCAGGCATGTTTATTTTCCTGCCTGCATCAAACAAGAAGCTGGAGCCCCATGCATGTTCAAAACAGGAATTTGAAGCAACACGATTTTTTATTTTTACAGTTGCAACAAAGATTCAAAAGCTTGAGAAGGCTTGTAGCTTGACTTATTCATTTGCTAGGATGGTCTACAGATCAGGCTGAGATACACTGACAGAGCAACGCAGAGAAGTTTGCAGCATTCTATCCCAAGATAGGTCATTCAAGAGTAGATGTGGTTAGAAATGTTCAAAATATTACTCAAAAGCAGAAGAGGAAAAGCTGTTTTACTTTTTTTTCTTATCGACTTCAGTGAAGATGTGTCCTTGATGTAATGAAATCACTTACCAGTTCTCAAAAATTCTAAGTGTTCTCTCTACACCTTTTAAGATAAAATTTGACCTTCAAGATTACAGTTCATTTTATGACTAAATTATTCCATTACTGTTTTCATCTTTTGTTTCTGTTTTGTCAAGTAGCACTCATAACAGCTTTTTTTGTTGAAGAGTCTGCAACGGTGTTTCCTTTACACACTTGATATGTTTTCTTTTAACAGACACAAAGACAAGTCTGCCCAAACATATTTCAATTTTTTCTTAGTTTTGAAGGTAAAGAGCTAAAATATACAGTTACAGTTGTACCTGCCACTGTCTTACCAAAAGTCTCTAAAGAGGAAAAATATCCCACCTCCTCCTTCCTCCTGCTTGAGGAAACAGTGCTACCCTCAGTGCTGGCTGCTGCTTTTCCCATTGATACACTCTGAATCTATTACTGTTGTACTTTCCTCACAGCAAATCAGATAGATAGCAAAAGTTACTCAAACCTGGCATTATCAGCACCATGGCTGTTGTCTTTCCAAGAGGTCATGCATATCAGCATGAGGCAGTCACATTAGCGCTGGGAGGAAGCTCCCTGAGCAGGCAAATCCACCCCCTGAATAATAGCAGAATAGGTTTCACACAGCACCCACAAAAAACTTATTGTCAAGTCCTGCTTTGGATGCAACTCCAGCAATGGTGTTTCCATGCATTTTCCCCTTTCGGCTCAAACTCTTCAGCAATTTTACTGTTTTATCTTAAGACCTTTTTCCATCATTCCAGTCTGCTGAGACGAATCACTCCTACCTTTTCATAGCATTCGTGAACACACTTAAAGACAGATACTCTGTCCTCTTCTTCAGGAAGCCTGTTTTAAATTCCTTTAACCTTCTCTGACAATGTGCTTTTCCCCAAACATTTCTTCATTTGTATCCACTTAAGTTCTTCCCTTTACTGATGCGCTTTTCACCATCTCATGTGCTGTCCAAAATGAATGTAGTGCTCTAGCTAGCCATGGACAAATCTGAACAGGTTCTCTGTTCCCAGGGTTCATCCAGACTGTGGGTATGCATCAGCCTTTTCCTCCCTGCACACTTTATTTAGAAAATGCTTTGTTTTTTCCCAGCCCTTCATAAATGAAACCTCTGAAAGCTTCTCCTGACCTATACAGTAGCATGGAAAGTTGCCAGATAATTAGGGTAGGTAACTTGATCTATGACAAATGGCGAAGATCTAAGGTCCACAGATTTTGGCCCAAGTCAGAGCTGTAGGTTTTTTCAAAAAAAGCATTTCCAAGATGAATCTTATAATGAAACTGACTCTTAAAGACTTTACATGAAAAATGAAAATAGACACTTTCACCAGAAGAACGTGGCAGTTCAAGCACACTGCAGCACTGTGGGAAACCCTTGTTCAGTCCTACTCTGTCATTCCCTCATATGCCAGTTGCGCACTGCAGCCACAGACTGGGGGATAGTCTTCCCATACCACTTCCTGTGGCTGTTAACTTTCTAAAGATACTTGATGATGTAGACTTTAATTCATCTCCTTCACATCTAGCTGAGCGCTCACCCTCACAGGACATTGTTTTCTAGAATCAGTCTTCCCAGTTTTGAACTAAAATCACGTCCCCGCCCTGAGAAATTGTTCTTAAGGAAGAACTGAAAAAAAACCCTGGCAATTATGGTTTTGTCAAGTGAATATTGGCAAGACTATGTCACTTCAAAATTTCCAGCCTGATGTACTTCTGAAGTCCCTGAACGCAGCAAAACAAGCTGAGCTCTGTTATGCTGCAAAGGGCAATGTAGAGACACGGGGGAAGCGCTTCATTTTCACCACTTGCTGTGAAAGGAGCTCGGATGTGGGCTCCTCGCTGGCAGGCCAGGCTGCAGCAGGGCTGCGATTCACTGGTGCTCGCTCCCCACGTGCAGCCACCCAGAGGGACGCAGGTACTCTGCACCCCATGGCTAGGAGACGAATTAAGAACAAGGTGGCCATGGGGTCTCGTCACTTCGGCTGGCATTAAACTACCAGTCCCTGCAAAGTGGGTAGTGTCAGCATTTTTGAACAGGACCGTGACACCGATGTAACAACAAACCCCTTGAAATACAGAAGTGCTGCTTTTTAAACAGATAATCCTGTGACTCACACAATGCAGCCTGTGCATTCAGTGCACTGAAATAGAAGCAAAACTTAGTATTTGCTAATCTTACTATAACAATCTATGTTATAACCACTGTTAATGAGCTAACGTAATTTTTAAATAAATGTATATTGTAACAATGTAATTAAAGCTTGATGGAGCTGTTCTTATGCTTTTATGATATAAAAATGGCTTCTTATTAGCTTTTGATGTTTCATTTTCCCCACAGCATCACAATATCTGCTTCTGTTTTACCCAATTGTACAATAATTGTTTAACTTCAGCAATCTCATAGCCTAGTCAGACTCTTTAGCCATTTTATTAATCAATGAAAGTACTCTATAACAGTAATTTAATGGAAAATATGCCTTATCTTTTTAGTGCCCCATATTATATTCTCTCACCTCTCTGTATAAGCTACTGAATTATTAATACACTGTCCTCCAGATTTGATAAAATCTGTGATGAAAATGATCATAATCCTCTATGCCCAAAGACCATTAAATGAGTGCACATTAAACTTGAAATAAATGGCTTGAATAATTTTTGTTTTAAAATGTTCTTTGTGTTTGGAAGACTGAAATGTGTATTAACAGTTTGAAAGTTATGGAACAACCCACTGAAACTACAGCTTCAATGGTCATACCTAAGATTATGTCTCTACTGTACACACTCTGATTAAACTTTCTTCACAGGGTCAAACTCATTTCCAAACTAAACTTTCCCAATCTAGCCTAACTTAATTCTCTGTTTATTAGGTCAAAAAAAAAAAAAGCAAAGAGGGAACGCAGAAAATCAAATGGGCAAATCATGCTCTGATTTGCAGATATACAACCCCAGCAGAAACACAACAGCTGCACAAACATTACCAAAACCATATTTGGCTCCTTCCCTCACACATTAAAAGGCACACAAAGTCACAGTTGAGATAATCATATATTTGCTGATGGAGTAAAATGTCCTTGATTCGAATGCAATTCAGAATGAAACACCTTTTCAGAGATGAGGCCCGTACCCAGGGTACTGGTCTGGGTCTCTGCTGATACAATTCAATTGATTTCAAGACTAACATTGGGTAGAGCACGCATTGATCAGGCCCAGGAAATTAAGCTCTACTTGAGGTGCAGTTTGCTTTTTTTCTCCTTTTTAGGGAAACCATTAGATGGGCTCATGCATTCAACACGTAGTGTCTTCTGGTGTCAGCAAGAATCTGTTTTGTGATACTCTTCTAAAGGAAGTATTAAGAGGCTCCAGGGTTTTGCAGAGGCTCCAGAGTCTTAATAGCTGCATTCATAAATAGCTAGTCATACAGTATCACTGTTTCTTCCTGCACTCTACAGTTCTTGTAATACTCCCACCTTTCCCTTATGTCAGCGCCTACAAGTCAAAAGTTCAGGAATAATAACAGAGTACAAAAATGCGCTGTCATTAGATTCATGTTTTGAAAGAAAATTAATTTGGTGTTTTATTCATTCATTTGAAATAGTAACTACTGCCTTGCAAAGTATAAGGTAATTAATTTTCCAATATTTTCAGATCATATTAGTAATACACAACGTGTTTTGACATGTCTAATATTAGTTTTACTCATAATCAAGATTTTGCAGTTCATAAGTTCTTTTAGCTACATGAGCCCTTACAAGCTAAAATAGTCGGAGCATTGATTTAAAAGCTAAGGAAGTATTTTATGGATTACAGCGCATCGCTGAAGACCTTTTGTTAACACAGAGAGCAATGTGAATTATGTATCTGATTTTATTTCTTACTGTTAAACACAGCTCATTGGGAAATGTATAACCAGCTCCTTTTAAGAATACAAAGCAAAAGCAATGTCATGTATTATGCTACAGCAGGTAATTCAGTGCCTTAGATAGGATTAGCCAACAGATTTATCAAGCAGCCTCAAAGGAAAGCGGAGTTCGAGTCTGGGCTCATCAATAATACATAAATAAACTGAACAATTAGGTACGAAGTGGCTATCTTGTCAGACAACTTATTAACCGATAAGTGATATACTCACTGCAGACAGTGTAAAAAGGAGAGATACGTAAAGATAGGAAAAGAAGACCTGAAAAGAGAGAGGAAGGTACTGTGCTTTTTACTGTGTTTGTGAACTTGGCGATTCTCTCTAACTCTCCAGCCAGAGGTGAGAGCTATGATATCTAGAAGAAGGTGGTGAGGTCGGGTTCAGCAGGACTTCTCTACTAGGAATCGCTTGGCTTTCTTCCTGATAGCTGAACACAAATTTATGCCTTTTCTGTTTAATCAGTGGTCTGAAGCAGAATATATTCCACTTTTCCAGTAGACAGCTACTACCAGCATCAGCTTCAACTGATTAATATGCAACTTTTACGTAAATAAACAGTCATCCCCAGTGTGTAATGCCACCACTGGGCATTGCCATAATATGACCTAACTACTGAGATGCACCAGTTCCTAGGAAAGGGTGGATGAAAGCAGCCAGGCTTACAGCTGGCTTACACAACAACAACAACAACATGTCTTAAAAGGCAAATCTATGTTAGTAAATGTCAAAATATGAGACATTTAGTCCTTCTTTACTAAATATAAACAAACTCAAATTTGATTTTCTTTTCTGTGCTGGCCTGCACTTTTCAGACAGAAAACAAGGAAACTAGAGGTAGGAAGGGCTGTTGCTATTTTTCCCTCAGCCAAGCAAAACAAAAAACATCTTCGTTCCATTTAGGATCAACAAGTAAGCAAACAAACCTAGTCCAAATAAAATCTTTTCATATGCACGTATCTGCCTCAGCTCAGAAATTCCGAACATTTGAAGCACAGATTTCAGGATTTAACTCAGAATGAAAATAATATTTACCTAATATGATGTCTTTCATGCCCAAGTACTCCAAAGTGCTTTGCAAATATTGACTAAATTCTGCCCTTAATCTGTGTTCAGCGCCCCTTGACTCCAGTAGCCATTTTGAGGGCTGTACGCAAAAGAAGACTTCAGGCCTTACACACTTTGCTAATGGAAATGTAAATTGCCAGTGAAACACGGCCACTTCTGTAATGAAGTGGTGACATTGCTCAGAAATACCTTCCAGTGCAGCATAAAATTCAGGAATTTAGAAATATGCTTGCCAGATGGACAAGTAATGTGGATGAACTGAAGAGGCCTGCAGTTGACTTCACTGCGTGGTCATCATACCTCAGTTAAACAAGATGGGCGATTTTAAGACTGTTCACTGTTGGTTAACTCTAGTCTCATTTTAGTGAACAGTCCTTCCACTTGACATCTGAGTACCTTTGAAAATGCGCTTTTACATCTTGTCCAAAGACAGGCAGCGCCTGAAGAGTAGCGTTCTCTTGTTACTTACAGGGGAAGCTACTTCTCAGACCCAGAAAGTCACCACAATGGCTTCCTGAATCCCCTACCTACGTGTTCATGCTGGGCCTCCCCAAAGCAGGCAGACGACAGCTAATGCAAGCAAAGCACCTACAGAAAGACTAGGGTGCAATCTGAATTAAAGGAAGACGCAGACCTGGGTGGGAAAGACTGTGTCTTGGTGGGGGAGCAAAACAAAAGGTTGTAAACAGAGGGAAGACGGGTGTCAGAGCCAAATTTCCGACTGTGGAAACAGGTTTCCATGACAGGCCAGCTGAACTATCTATATGATGTGCATATTTTTTCCAGCTGACTTTAAAGGAGCTCTAGGACAAATGTATCAAACTTAAGATGTGTAAAAGTTGTGAGACGAATCCTAACCATTGCACACAATGAAGTGAATGGGACTATTTAAAGTGTGCACTACCTCTCTCCAGGACCAGGTGTCCTCTCTGCTCCCCATCCCTGAGGAGCTGAAATGGCACCACTGACACATCGGGAAGCTCCAGCACAATCCCTGTTCTCTGTTTCTCCTGAAGATCAGTGGTAGGGATTATGAAGAAGACCAGGAATGGCTTTGCTTGCCGTATTAAAGGATTTCCTTGCATGAGGGAAACACTTTTGTGTATGTGACACTTTTCCCAACAGCAGGAAATAATAGAGCGTAGGTTGGATTGTGTGGTATGGAAGCTGGTGTTTTATACAGCACTACCTGCACAACCAAACTGGCAAAAGCAGTCATGAAGGGTCCTTCCCAGTGAAGAATTTCCATGGTTGCAGTCAGTCTATGGACAGGCTGATGGCACTGAACCATGAAAGTATTGCACCCCTGCCCACAAATACAACCTTTTATTTTTTTAGTGCAGACTGTTAGTGAAAGAAGAAACAATTTAGCACAATGTTTAAGCAGCAAAATAGACTTCTGAATTGCTAGAGGATAATTTGCACCCAATTTATGAATTTTTTGCAAAGCCATAAGATGCCTTGACCTGTTTCATATAAAATTTCGTTGAAAATATGTTTCCTAGAGTGAAGTATGAGGTGATATAAATGTGATTAAGGTGTGCTGGCAATTTTATTTTGGCAACTTTATGCTGTGCTTTTGAATTCCAGTAAATATGATGTTTGGCCCTTTTTTAGTTGATAGTCTATCAGCTGAAGTCTCTACATATACAAACATTAATAAACTCACAGACAATAAAATAAAAGCAGTCTAAAACTACATGCTATAATCTCTCTCTTTAAAAATAACTGTAGGAAGTCATAATGTATAGTTTATAATTACGATATCCAAAGAATTTCTGTTCAGTGAAGCCAAAGGAAATTGCTTACTATGGAACTAAGAATGCGATAAAAGGAAAATTAGGCACTGGCCCTGAAGCTGAAAAACAGAGTAAATCACATATTTCCTCAAGCAGAAAGGGAGTCTCATTTTTCAGGAGGGAAAAAACCTCTCACAATAATGTTAAAACACAGAAGTCCAACTACCTAATCAGAAGATACAGATTAAAAGTGAACAAAACTAGTTTCAAAACCCCCTAAATTGTACACAGCTTTCCTTAGAGACCTTGCAATGATAAGCCTAAAGTAACTGTGGGAATCACTTCCTAATTCTAAACTTGGACCTCTCTTTTCTATGCGGAAAATTCACCCCAGCCAGAGTACTGCTTTAATTAATACAGTTGGCATAACACAGGACAAGTTTCAAAGCTTCTTGTCAGTATGTCCCTGTAAAATGTAAGTGAAAATTAACCTTCAAGAGGTTATAGTAAACAAATTCTCAGTGGAGGCAAAAAAATAAAGATCTCCAAGTATAACTATTGCTTTAATATCTGTATGTGTGAAAATACTCTATCCTCTAACAAAGAATTAATCCATGAAAAGCTTCACTAAACATTTTCTTGTACTACTCACATTTATGAAAGTGATTTCTGAAGCCTTAAGGAGGGTTAATGCACTCTCAGACTATAATCAATGAAAACAGTATGATTTACACAATCTATGTTCTTTGTCAAATTTAACTAGTGTATCACTGCATAAGATCTTCTCGCTGACAGGAGCTTACTGTATGATGGAGATGCTGGAATCCTCCTTACACCGGTTGTACCTGGCATGCCGTGCTGTGCCTGTACAATGATAAAATGAAAACTCACAGGACAACCTCAGGCTATCCATCTCTGCTGCTCAAGCTAGTGGATGTGGCTCACTGAAGGTATGTAGAAATAGTTGTTTGCAAAAGTAAAATGAAAGTAAAGCAGAATTTGACAAGCACAGGTTTCATTAGAATTATGTTACCTGAGTCCAAGGAAAAAATTTCCAGTCTCTCAGATCTTTATAATTAAATGACAATCACAGCTGATTGACTAGCTCTTGCCTATCATCACTCTGTACCTACAGGAGGATTGCTACAGTAAGCTCAGCATATCTACTGACTGACAGAGCTTCCTGATTTGAAAATGTATGTTTAAAAAATCAGAGTATTTCTCTGAGTGCATCCATGTTCCATGGATGCTTCTGCAAGCATTAACCACTGCTTGCCCAAACTGCACGTGTAAAACAGATATACATTCACAGCCCTACCGGCTTACCCGAAGTTAGTGCTTCGTTCATACTTCTACCTGTCTGTGCCAGGTCAGACCCTTAAAGCACAAGGAAAACCATGCAAATGGATCCTTGGAAAGTCATGTGAGGCCAAAGAACTGTTTTTTCCCTGTTGCTCCAGAACATGCAGAATTACTTACGTAAGAAAATAATATTGTTGCGAAAACTTGTAGTAAAATGTTGAAAGATGTTCTTCATAAGGAAGATTCACTTGGAAATTGCATTATTTCATATCAAACAGATAAGAAACAACTATTTGTGGCTTTTCAGTCAGTGAATTATAATAATCTAAGCAACTACAAACTTTTCAACCTAACTTTAAGGAAGCACTGTATTCGTATTTAACTGTTTTGCAGTTAAATATCTGTTACCTCTTTAACCAAATCTGAAAGCTACCATGAAGGCTGCATGTGCCTTTTTGGTCATTCCACTGTCCATCAGCATGAAGAACATCCCATTGTTCTCCAGCAATATATTCTTAAGTTCCATACTTGTTCCAATATTCAGATGAAAACAGAAGTCAAGCAGTGAGTATACTTTAGGTAGAAGAAAGTTCAAAGCAAGAGATAGCTTAGAAATTGTTGCAAAGATAGTTACTAAGAAAGATAAAAAATGTCTTATCGTTTTAAACAAAATATTCTGAAGGATGTGATAAGGGCTTGTTAGAGAGGAAATGAAATTTTTCCTTCTTCTAATCTGTTTAACATTTTCTGAAGAAAGCCACGGGGAGTGCTTATGTTTGGAATCTGCACAATAGGAATTGTGGTATCTGCTACAGCATTTATCCTCATGCAAACCATTACACAAGTAAGGTAAATGAGTAAGGAATCATTGTGGGGTTTTATGGTGGGAACTGAGAATTATTTTGCTTGACATATCTAAGCCATTGTTTTTTATCAATTTGTCCTTGACTGGTCTTGATGCTTCATTCCTCAATGGAAGGCGTGTAACTCTCTGCATTTCCTTGGAAAACTAACTTCTGCCAGAACTCATGCAGAGAAGGAGTTAAAACTGAAATACATTGAGTCGTATTTGGCTCTTCAAATGTTAACATAGCACTGAAAATGGACTAGTATGACATGGCCAAAGTGTCTCCATAAGTTCTATAGAGGGAGGAGAAAAAACCCCAAACAAAGCTCATGGTAAGGGGAAGGTTAAAAATAAGGGTAACAGTAAAGCAAATGTTAGTATGATTTAATGGGTTCAGAAGTTCCAAAAGAAAAATACAGAAAAAAGGAGTCTAGACATTCAAATTGAGCTTTCACATACCGTACTTTTCATGTGAATCTCCGCCATACAATCATTAAGATTCTACAGTTAGAAAAAGAGGCATACTAGAGGTACACGTTTCAGTGACTGTAGTATCTGCTGCATTTCTCCTTCTGTGCATCACTGCAGAAGCTTAGTTGGTGTGTGTACACACACATAAATTACAGGAAATATTTTTCACATTGTACTAATAACTTACAATGATTTTTCAGGAAATACAACAATATGACACATTTTGGAAGGAGTACATTTAGTTCCATTTGAAAATGAAGCCCTATCAGTCAAAATAAAATAAATGAAATTTATAAAGGTTATATCATATTTATGCATTTACTAAATATAAAAATCAACATATGGTGCAATGTTACCATATGTTTGATTTTGTAAGAGCAGATTTCCAATGTGGTAGTAGAGTTCCCCACAACAACAGATCATTAGCTTTGAATTTCCTTTAAAACTCTTTCTAAAGAAAAACAGCCAAAAAGTAGAAAAGGGTATAAAAGAGACACATGATCTATGTGTCATATCTACAATAGATAACAAAGTATAAAATGGACTCTAAAATGTGCATATGCACAATGCATATATAATACGTACTTGTTACAACGTAATAAGATCTCTTATTGCTCACAATACAGCAGGAGTGAGTGAGGATTTTCTGGTCCACTAGGTGTGTGAATTTGAAAAATATATCAAAGGTGCCAAAGTTCTGGTATGAAACAAGAACTATAAAAAGCTTCTTTCAGAATAAAATCATGAGGAAATATTCTTTTGTTGTTGTTGTTATTCACTGAGAGATTATATGAAAACCATAGTTTGATCTGGTCAATTTTTGTTTGGACCCCTGGCATGGATCACCTCTAATGCAGTTTAGATATTCTGCAATAAATGTAAGTGCACTTATTTAAGAATAAATTACAAACTGTCAAATATTTTACAGAAAGCTGTTTGTATTTATCAGAATTTTCAATATTTCAGCAGAAGCACTGCTGATCTGTTGAGTTACACTGCTGTACACCTGGTTCTGGTTGCTTTAAAAAGCACCTCAGCTCCTTCTTCCTTAAGAGATAAATATTGCCACTGGACACCCAGTGAAAAATTGGAAATTCCATTCTTGGTCCTGTTTTTGATTTCCTTGTATGGACTTGGGTTAAATACTTCTTTATGCCAATGTCAGCAAAATAATATAAACATACAACATCAGTCCCTATTTTGAGTGTTTTGTGGAAGACTTATTTTTAAATGTCTTTTGAAAGCTCTTTGACCTCAGGTTCCAAGCCGTCAGAAAAAGACACCAAATAAATGTAAAAAAAACCCTATTATTACTGTTATTTTGGTGTTAGCAGTTTCTAATATGCGTATATTTATCTATTCTTCTAATATTTAGGAACATCTGTAAAGTATTACAGGTGACTGCATTACAGATAATGTTTGATAATTCAGGTTGGTTAATTAAAGCTGGACAAACTCACACTGAAGTGGTGAACCAAAACAACATTCTATGAGAGACTGGAACATGTAATATAAAAGACAGAGCAGTAAAACTACAACAGACATAAAATGAATGGCAGTATCACCCACATGAGGAGCAAGTCACTCAAAAGGTGAAACTCCGGCCTTTTCTATTGTGGGTATTCTCCCTCTGTAGAGTAGGCAAAGAAGCAAGGACCGTAGCACAGCCAGAGACTGTGAAAGTAGTTGACCATTCCATACAATATACCATGAGCATTTTAGGAAACAAAAAAGAAGAGGCCTCTGTCACCGCACGTATGTCCTCACACAACACTTAGATTTAGGCCAGCTTCACTTTGGGTTTGTAAGACTAGTGTTCTCTAAATTAAACACAGCCAGCTAGAGTATAGTCTCCAAAAAAAGGAACATTAAAGTCACAGCAAAGACTGGAGAGACTTGACAATGTCAAGGATTGTCTCCTGAACAACGGAATAATAATGGCTCCTGCAAAGCAGCTGGCATCATGCCCTTTGACAGCTGATTTCAAAATGGCCCCTGAGCCTTTCTCCTTGACTTCACTTAACAATAATTTATTTTACAGATCATAGCTATAGCTAGAAGTGCTCCTTTACCTCTTGTGTGTGAAGATGTAACATTGGCTGAAATGGAAGAAAAGTCATCTCCAACTTTGTCAAGCATAACTTTGTTGGCATGACTGCAGACATGGCCCCTTAGATCTGGATCACCCAATCTACAAAAATATTTTAACTTTTTTTTTAGCAAGAAGTGTTCAAATCTGCTGCCAAATGCTACCAGGGTACTCTTAGATCATGAATCTGTTCAATGCTACAGCAGTGAGAACAAAATATCTCTGCATCTTGTGCATATGCTAAATTATTGGAAAGACTCCCACATTTACTTCTATGGACTTCAGATAAGGCCTCGAATGGAAAAGAGATTAGCCAGATTTGCAAGGGAAGAAAATTAAATTAATACTCATAGAGAATGTACCGTGTACAAAGAATTTGTTCAGATGAAAAGGATGGCACAAGAAACTAAATTCAAACAACAGGGTGAGAGTTTATAGTTAAGCAGTGAAGAGCAGGGGAAGTAAGTTAAATTCACTAGGAAATTATACTGACAAGTATACAAAGGGAAAATATTTTTGATGTAACTGCTAACTCATCAGAAGTAAAAAATCAAGGTAAATTTACTCTTCCAATGGGTTCTGCTTATAACATTCAGCTTCAAATTACAGATTTCAACATTGTCAAGTTCAGCCAGGATCACGCATTTTACCACCATCCACTTCAGTCACAGATTTGTACAATTAACTGTCAAAAGCTTACAGATGTTGTTAAGCAGGCAACTGGACATAAATCAAAAAAACCCTTAGCTTTTAAGAATACAGTCCATAAAGAGCTAATACATATGTGCTCTCTAGTGTGTATATGTGTACATATCCACTAAAAAAGCTAGTTGTACACACTTTTCTGTCAATTTTACTCAATTTCCCAATCAAAACATTTCTACTATTTCGAGCCTGTAGGGTTAACAGAGTCAATGAAAAGAAAACTGTCTTTTGTCTTCCTGCATCACCACCAATGACAATCATTCCACATATTTTTTTCAAAAGAGAAATAACAATGTTCAAAATAGAATGAAAACTAAAAAGAGCAAGAAAGTGTAGAGCTGAAAGTTTGTGCCATTTCCAAGCTTTCTTATGTCTGCCAGAACAATGGGGTAACATTAAATACTATTTTGCAGCAATGCAAATAGACCTACAGTATTCAACTTAACATCACTGCAGCTCCTGTTCAACTCCAGCTGGAATAAGAGGAGCCTTGCTTCCCATCCCACCACCTCCTTTTACAATGCACACACAACAGTGGCAACCCTTAGTAGTTGAAACTTTGCTTGCTGCCTGAACATGCCATTCTCCATCTCCAAGACAGATATGGAGGGTAAGATTCCCTTTGCATAACATTTTTGAGGTAAACTGCGTAACTGTGACATAGACATTTAACAGAATGCTTTAGCAAAAGCACCAGCAGGGCACCTATCCAACCTCCTGTCCAACTTAGGGTCAACGCTGTACTCAGACCAAGTTGCTCAGGACTTTGATCACTTCAGCCTTGAAAACCTCAAGGGATGAAGATTCCACAGTATCTCTGGGTAACTGGTTGCATAGGCTTAATTATCCCCACAGACGTTCTGCCCATCCAGTAAGAACATCCCATATTTCAATTTGTAAACAGTCTCTGTCTACCCATTGTGCACCTCACTAAAAACATGTCTCTGCCTTCTCAGAAACTCCCTTGTAGATTCTGGGGTGCTGCTATTAGGTACCCCAAAGCTACCTCTTATTTAGGCTGAACGAATTGCTGTCCCTAGATATCTCCCTGACCACCTTGGTTGCCTTTTAGTGAAATAATTCCAGTTTCCAAACCATTTCTATACTGGGGAGCCCAAAACTGGGCAAGTTATTCATAGAATCATAGAATGGTTTAGGTTGGAAGGGACCTTAAAGATCACCTAGTTCCAACACCCCTGCCCTGGGCAGGGACACCTCCCACTAGACCAGGTTGCCCAAAGCCCCATCCAGCCTGGCCTTGAACACTTCCAGGGATGGGGCATCCACGACTTCTCTGGGCAACCTGTTCCAGTGCCTCACCACCCTCACAGTAAAGAATTTCTTCCTGATATCCAATCTAAATCTACCTTCTTAATATTAATTAATTAATACTCCAAATTATTCTGTGATCTAATGAGTGTGAAGAAAAATGGAATAATAACATCCTTTTATCTACCGACTACAGGCCTGCGGATAGAGCCCAGGATGCCATTAGCCTCTCCCACTGCCAGGGTTCATTGCTGGCTTACGTTCAGCCCACTGCCCATCAGGATCCCCAGGTTGTTTTCAGCAGCATCCCAGTCAATCAGACTCCCAGACAGACCCAGTCACTCAGTGAGTCCCCAGCCTGTACCAATGCAGGGGACAGTCCAGCCCAGGTGCAGGACCTTGCATTTTGCATTTGTTGAATTCATGAGGTTCTTGCTGGATCACGACTCCAACCTGTCTAGGTGCCTCTGGATGATGATGCTGCCCCCAAGCATATCGACTGGCCTTCCAAATTTGGCGTCATCTGCAAACTTGACAAGAGTGTATTCTGTCATCTCCTCCAGGTCTTTGATAAAGGTGCTAAACAGGCTACTCCCAGAACAGACCCCTGAAGAACTCTGCTTGTAATCAGCCCCAAGGCAGCATACGAACCATTAACTGCTACACTCAGAGCCTGATGAGTCAGGCAGTTTCTCACACATCTGGCAGTCCACCCATCTAGGCTGTAATGTCCCAACTTGAATACAAGGATGATGAGTGAGATCTTGTCAAAGCTTTCCTGAAGTCAAGGTCAAAGATCCACTGCTCTCCTCTCATGCACAGATTCATGCCAAGATGGCAAACAGATCATCAAACATGATTAACCTTGGGAGATCCAGGCTGCTATACCCAGGCACCTTCTTCTCTTTTATGCGTGCAGAAAGAGGTTCCGAGAGGACAGACTCCACGATTCTCTCAGGAACTAAAATGACTTTAAGCAGCTTGTAGTTCCTTGGATGGTCCTTCTCGCACTTTTTGAAGATAGGTGCAACACTGCCTGTCTCTAGTCACTGGGAATCTCTCACAATCTCTACAACCCTTCAGTGACAACGGAGAGTGGCCTCACAATGACGTCAGCCAGCTCTTTGTGTCCATCCAATCCCATGGACTTGTATGGGTCAAAAATTCTCAAAATATCCCCGACTGGATCTTCTTCCACTGCTGGTAAATCCTCTCTTCCTTGAATCCTGTCTCTAGGCTCAAAGACCCAGGAGATTTTGTCAGTGAAGACTGAGGCAAAGGTAGCATTGATCTCAGGCTTATCTGCATCCACTTTCACTAAATCACAATTCAGCACCAACCTCACATTTTCCTTTTTTATTTTTTTATTGCTCTTACAATGCCAGAAGCTCTTCTTGCTCTCACTCCTTGCCACTTTAAACTCTAGGTAAGCTTAGGTTTTCTCAACACCTCACACTTAACACCTCTCTTGAGATTGTGCAGTGTAAGCTACCAAAGATACCCACCAAATGCTAGAGATATTCTAGGAAGCATTAATAATCAATAAAATATTTATATGGAAAGTCAATGACTTTAGAGACTTCCAAAAGGCTTATCATAAAACTGCTGAATCAAAATGTTTATTGCTCTCTTTTTTCCCCTTAAAAAACCCAAACCCTTAAACAAAAAAAACCTGCAACAAGTGAAATAAATGATGAGCTGGAAAAATTGTTCTTCAGCAAGAACACTCGTTGTCCAACAAATCTTTCTTGCAGCTGCACCACTGCAAGTCCTACAGTTGATTCATACGTCTCCATGTAGTCCTTGTAGATGAGAGAACAGAGTCAACCTGTTACAAGACGGGTTACAAAGTATGGCAGTCTGCAGCTATTCCAGCAAAAGCATCAGGAATTCCTCCCAAACCTTTTGAGCACAAAGGAAGCAGTTGTACTTAATTATGCCATTCCCCTTAGCTCCTACTTCATCTTCATTGCTCTTCTTCACAGGCTGGCACTGGATTTGTTTACTTTGGTGTTTAACTCTGATGAGGAGTGTATTTTCATCGCAACTTCTCAGCATAAAGGTATTGCGAAGCACACAAACAGCTTGCTTTTGGATGAAACAAAACTGCCAGATGTACTGCAACCGTTAATGAGTGCTAGGTCCCCGGGACCAGCCAAATTTCAGCTGATACAAAGGCACGCACCTCCAAAAAACAAACACACCAGCAAAATGCAGCGAGCCCATGCCTGGTCCTCGGCCCCATCTGTTTCATTCCACAGACCTGCTCACCCAATGTTGCAGTTTTCATTGGTGCAGCTCTAGGAGCTTAGTCTACTGCTCCAGACTAAGAGCAGTGAAGTTAAGGCACCCTCTTGCCACCCACCTTAGGTGGCTCTGCAGTGCTGTAAGATATCACAGCTCGATTACGCCCAGGAAATACGCATCATGATGAAATTACACAAATGTTTTAACAGCAAGTTTCTGAAGTAGGTTTTCTGATGTCTAAAAACCTAAATCTCCTTTCTACTTAATATTCTCTGCTAAATTGCAGTTTGGACAATGAAAATGGACAGTTTCATTGTTCAGAAACACAATACTGCTAGGGATGAAAATATTTAATTATTTAAAAATATTACATACTTTTTCTGTTTGAATCATGAAAATACAGGCTTTCATGTTAAGTTTTAGAAATAGCAATATGACAGTGGGTCTCTCCTGTATAAATAAAACATGCTGAAAAACAGAACGGTACGCATAAATTTAATAAGATACAGAACCCTGTAAATCAGCTCATTTCACATCCCCAAGATTTCATGAATTTGATATGTTGGGACTCAATAATGTAAAATAACTCTTGGATTTGACACTGTGCATTCAATCCCAAATAACAAAGTTTTAAACTTTTCACATAATTATGCCAATGGAAATATGGAAAGCATTTGCCCCCATAAAAAAAACTTCTTCTTATGAACATACTCTTGACAAATTTTATGGATTTCTAAATCTGCATTAACTATTATAGTATTTTTAGTTCCTTATTTTTGTACAGAAAAATTGTATTTAAGCAATTTGAAAAGTATGTAATTCATTTCTTTATCACTTTTAATACATTTTTAATTTAAACAGAAATTAACTGATTATGTACTGCAAAATATTTAGGTTTTTTATTTTTCTGAAAGACTGCAAACTATAGTTCCTTTAATAATTAATCTGTGGAATGACAAGAACATACAAGTATAGTGTTGAAAAGATAGTATTTTCTTTCCACAAAAAAACTTCCCAGTGAAAGTGGAAACTGGACCCAAAACAAAATGGACCGTGAAGACAGAATTACTATTTGGCTAAATTCAACATGCTCATTCAATCATCAACTCATTTACAGCACTATCTTTGTACTTTCGCCAGTGCCATACATTTGCCTTCTCGCCAGAATTGGGCAGAATGAGCTACGCACTTCCCCAGCCTAACACACACGCTTGCTGCTGCAGCTGCTCTGACCGAGACCCACGTAAGGGTTTGATCCTCATTTCTGAACAGCCTCTGCAACTGCTGGGAATCAATTTATTGGTTTAGTCTCACCACAAGGCAGACCATCCAAAGCTGTCAAGGAGACAAAATACATGTTTGTTGGTGACGCTATTCAGCATGCTACAGAAAGAGAGTCACCGATAGCTGTTTTAAAAGCTGGTACGACAATATTTATTTAAATTATATGAGAGTAATGTCATTGACAAGCCCTGAGAAGTAAATAAATGGTGTTGGCTAGCCATAATGATCCCCTTTTGTGAATTCTGTAGTCTTGTTCAGGATACATGGGGGGTGCATTCTGGCAGACCCAGAGACAGGATTCAGCTTTCACAAACGCCCGTTCTCGAATATTTTTGTTGTGTTCATTGAACAACTCATCACTGTGCAACACAGAAGCCTGGCAGAATGCTACTCAGTTACTTAGCTATGATAAATTAATGGATAAAACCAGGGCAAAGAAGAGGAAAGGAATTATAACCAACTTCAAGCCCTAGCAGTAAACAAGCCTCGCCTGAATCTAGAACCACAGTTCTATCCACCATAGTAGAAACTTTACTGAGTGGATTTTTAACTTGCAGAAAAGCTAATAGTTATTTTGTGTGCAGGTCAACTTACAGAGGGAGACGAAATATACCTTTCAATAATTTATATGACCATCTGCCAAACGATGCAGACAAGAATTTGCAGGGGGTGGCGAGTCTGAAACAAATTTAGTGTGATCATATTAACAATAGCTTTGCAAGCACTCTGTGCCTAAGCAGCTGACAGCTGAGTCGTAGTCCCAGCTCTGCTAAAAATCAGGTTGCACAAGTACTGAGTTCTCGCATACATTAATCTGGTGAGATTACACTTTTCTGTTTCCTCCAGTGATAATAAACATAATGAAATGCTCAGCTTTATTAGCAGGAGTCACTGGAAGGTCTCCTCTCTCCTTGGAGAAAAAGGAAGAGCACGCCAACTTTGAATGTGAACCTTTAGCTCTGGCATAGGCTAGTAGGTGACTCAACGGTACCCTTTCAATTTAATTGGTATGAAATAGCTTCCTGGGGACGGAGCACACTCAGTGAAAAAGGAACATTCAGAATCAGAGTAAGTCCTGTCCCCTCCTCAATCTCAAACACCCCCTATTGAACTACACTAAACAATTATTTTCAAGTATTTTAAGGCAAAAATCTGAATGGTTTTACTGGGGATTCTGTGAAGCTAGAGGAGATCTTTTCAGAGAAATAATTAAGAAAATGAATGCATTGTCCAAACTACGTATTTTTTCATAATCTCTCTCTTTAGAAAACTTCAACCACTAGCAGAGGAAAAAAAAAGTATTCTCAACTGGAAAAACCACTACAGTGATTGCCAGAGATGCCGTTTTCACAACTCCTGTACAGCAACTGACTTTCTTAGCTGAAAGACATCTCCCAGTATGAGACGAGGTTGGTGACAACAGAAAATGTATGATGGTTAACCTTGGACTTCAGAGTTCTGAGATTAATGCGCAAATGAAAACAAGGATGCAAAGCACATTAATTTGAACTTCCAAATATCCCTAGAGCACCACATGTGAGTTTCCAGGCATTCAACTTTTTTGCAGATGTTTTTGATTAAAAAGGACAAGCTTTGGTCAAAGAAAATTATGCGAATCCACAATTAGTTATGTCTATAAAGTTTACTATAAAAATCAGGAAAGAGCATCTGTGTTATGGCACTGAAGTTGGGAAACACAGGTGTAGAATCAGAAGGGTAATTCTTACGCTAGGCCTTATTTCAGGGCTTGCTACTGTGCAAGCCCAGCTTGGCCAGGATCAAGCCCCAGCTAATGACAGACACCTTAGGCAGACTGGGGAATGCCTAGCATAGCGGAGGAAACAATTTATATGTTCTGCTTGTAGGGATTTGACACTTTCTGTGTAAAGCTGCATCACATTTCTGCCCGTCTGTCATGAGCACCATGAAGGCTGCAAGCTCCTCAGGGCAGGAACCTGTTAAACACTTAGCACAACACAGGAGCTCCATGGTAATAATTACCACTGCTATTAAATGCACTGTGGCATAGCTGTTTCAGTATCCTTACTGTAACTCGTATTTCCGTAAGGCTGTCAGTATAATAATGTTATACTGAATTGCAATAGGGAGGTTTGGGGAAATGTGAAGAAATGCTCTAACGTTTTCCCTGATCTCCTGTGGTGCTCAGCAGCACTTTTGACACTGATAATGCACGGCCACGGCGCTGCCGAGAATAAGAAAATGTGTTCATGCAATTAACATGTGACATCATACGGTAATCACCCATCAGGAATACTCTTCGCTTCCACGCGTATTATGACAATGTCTGAAAAGCAAACACATTTGCTTCCAAAATTAAAAGCGCCAGATCTTTCCTCGTGCAATTTAACCACTTTCAGTTCAAACTGAAAACACAATTCCGCGCTCCATTTCTCCCTTGTGGAAGACAACTCTTTGATGAACTAATATAGGTAGGAGTCACCAGCTGAGATCCAGACATGAAATATCTCCTTTATACTCAGACTTTCGCTCTGTGTATACAAAGCGGAGAAGCACACTGCCTTTCCAGAAGCATCCCTTTAGCGGTCTCTGCAGCCTTCAAATCCACACGCAGCTGCGGAGCCGACGGGCTGAGCAGACGGAGTCAAACCCAAAGGTCAGGGCCCATAATAGCCCTTCTCACACGTATGAAGTACAAAAAGCTCCCTACTTACACTTACGGTGCAGACACTGCTCTGATGGAAGTACTCGAGGTGCAAAACAAGGAGAAGGAACCCTGCTGCAGAAACTCAAAGATCTTTTTGAACTTCAGGCTCTGTTACCCTCCAACATAGGTTTTTCTAGGTGGAACATGTGGAATTAGGAAGACGTAAAAAAGTCCTTTTTTTAAGGACATTTTCCAATCAAAACTTTGATGTGTGTCCCAACCCCTCCACAGTTCAAACCTGGCTTGTTGTTTTTAATACAGAAGTATTAATAAAATTCTAAAACGCAATTTTCTGTCCTTTATTTACACAAAAATTTCTACTTATACTGGTAGACTTTCCACATATAGAATTAAAAATGTTAAATTAAACTAGAACGTTCTTATATGCAAAAAAAGTGCATATATTCAGAAAAGTGAGTCCATGACTACATAAAGAAACCCCTCCACATGCACGGAATATTGCACATACGCAAACTAAAGTCTTATGTGGCTTTTTTTTTTAAGAATAAAATAAAACTTCCAGGTTTGCAGATGATAAATGATTGATACAGTTTCCATTTAAATGCAAATTTGACTTTTTGTTTTAATGGGATGACAAGTATTTTTCCCCAAAATTTTCAAACAGTATCATTCTGAAATATGGGAGAAGGTTCAGGGGATAAGATCTGTCTAGATTTGCTCGGTATAATTCTTAGTAAGATAACCTTGATGCATTTTCTTCTGTCAATTCATCCAAGTTTTTTTAACATTTATTTCCGGAAAGAAAATGAAGTGTGTTGCACACCTTCCAAATTAAACAGGTTAAGTAAAAGAGAAGAAAGTTTACCCATAGCTATTTGCACTTATGGGGTAAGAAGGGAAGTGGATTTTGCAAAATAATGATCTCCTGGTAGTGTAAAATACAGGCCAAAAAAAAAGAGAGTTCAAGAGAAGCATTATAATGACCAAAATTCACTATGTGTTTTTTATTATGTCGGAAAAAACTCTTTTAAGAAATGGAAATCACTACATTCTATTGATTCATGCACAGAATCTTCAGACATAAGTCATCAGTGTTGACACTTTCAAATACATAAAACGTGACATCTGCTCCTACAAACGCACTACACAGGCTGTAAATCATCAAAGAGAAAAACAGTTCAATGTCATTTCAGCCAGTGTAAGCTATGGTTTACAACTGAGAGATAAAAATAGTCATACTGTCTCTATGACATCTAAACCACTTTTCTATTGCAGTATTCTATGTTCTAATTTATCTTCGTGGTTGAACAACACACAATCAATTGTAAGCAACTAGTGTAGTTTGATTCCAGTCAACAGCAATTTTCTCAAGCTTTATCTTTTTTCCCCTTCACTGCACTGACTTTAAGAGCTCTCCCAAACCCACCCTTTCCCATGCAGTGTTTTGTGGAGACTCTGAGGACTTAAATTTGTCATTTTAAATTGTGAAAATACAAGAAAAAGACATAACTTATATTTAATGGTTTCCAAATACTTGTAAAATCCTTTTGGAGTATCACCATATCTGCATTCACACTAACGAAGAATATATATGGGCATTTCTCAACACCGACATCAGGGATCACTGTACTAGGCATTTTCTCCATTTATCATTCCTCACCAAACAGTATCAAGTATCTTGATCCTTCCTTGAAAGAAATGCAAAGTTGCCTCCTATAGCTTCTTTGTCAACTTAATTAGTATTCAAAACAATATTCAATTTGCATAAAGTACTAAAACAGTTTTTCAAATCTTCAGTGATTTAGTTCATTTAATTATGAAGTGAGAACATGACTATCACAAGTGGCATATTTTGTTATTATTAGCACCTAAGAGATCACAACATGCATTAGGATTTAAATATTTTTTGTACACGATAAAGCCCAAGGAGGTGAATTATCTTAACCACCAGTATTTAGTATTAGCTTTTGCAGTAGAAATAAAACATTTATATGGTTAATGAAAATGTAATGAATAGACACATCACTGAACTGATGTAATGATCTTGCAATATACCACACATGGGTAACTGCTAGCAAGCAGAAAGCAACAACAGAGCAATACATTAAAGGGCCAAAGCCCAGGCTGAGCAGGAAATAATTTTTTCCATTTCCAGGTTGCATAATCTTCCTAACGTACGCTAAGACAAAATCACATTCCCTTCAATTTTGTTTTACTTTACTATGAGACTTGCATGAAGTTCTCTGAGCTTGCTCCCTTTGCTGGGAAGGACATGAACCTTGCACTTGGAAGACCAGTGTCCAAGCTCTCACCATTAGACTATAAGACAGCCTGGAACTGATTTCCAAGCATGCACTCACCAAAAGCATCAAAGAAGCCTTCTCGCACAGAATTTCACTCAAACAACGCTACGAATGCAAAAAAAGTTTTACTAATGAATTAGCTAACAGTTTTCCAATGACAACCAGTTCTTAACACAGTCTAAATGCATTGATCCCACTGTGAGTTTGGTATGAACGTTACGAGAGGTTTTGTCATCCTCCCTTCCCCTGTAATTGACTGTTCCTTGAACTTTACTTCCTTAAGCCATTTTCCAAATGTTAACATCACCTCTCACTTAATCACAAGACAGGTGTACAGGCCTAACGGAGTGGAGAAGTCATCCCCAAGCTGCAGACTGAATAGTTACATGTCAGGTATGTACATCTGTGAACTTGCAGAAACACAGCCCTCAACACCGTTCACTTCAGGAGTGCTCCTGGAAACACGCCCAGAAGCCTGTACAGTGTGATCTACCCCGATCTGCTGTCAGAAACACCCCATTTTGTTCGCTCTACCTGTAATTGTTCGCCGGGACAGTCACTGTGTTTTGTGGCCCAATGTGCTATCTATCCTTCAAACCATATACTGGTGGCCATAGGGCATATTCTGTTGCATTAGTGATCGATACCTGACAGCAAACTCTTATGCACAATGGCACAATATTGCCTGCATGCGCTATCGTGTACACTGCCCCACGATTTTCCCTCCCTACCCATGTAACTTCTACAGCCTGTGCATGATAACAGCCATTAAACTTCGGTTTTATAAATCCCTGCTCGCAGATAAATACTTCAGGGATTCAGCTGCAGTGGTGTCCAGAACTTCTCCCGTTTAGTATGTCTTTCTTACTAAATACTTGCTTGTACAGTCCCAAAATACAGTTTGCTGTCAGCCAAGAAGCCTAGAAAGCTAAATCAGATTTCAGACATTTGCAACAGAGGTTCTTTCCAACTCTCTAGCATAGTCATATGGTCTAGCTCATAGCAAGATTAGAAAGGCAACATTTTTTCGCACATTTCCACGTAAAATCTTGATTTGTCATGTGCATGCGCACATACGCATACATAACCATACAGGAAATGAAGGCGCGTGTGTGCGCATGCATGCACATCAAAGCAGATAAGCAGATCTTATCTCTCTCCACTGAAGTGTCTCTTTTCTTTCCAACTGCTCCTCTGCTGAATGCTTCTTGAGGACATGCAAAGTGTTCTCAGTTCTCACTGAAACTCAGTAAAAAAGAGGAGGGGGGGAGACGACGACGACACTCAACAGGCTCAACATATCTGATGCACAGACACACATATAACTACCCAGAAGAGAAAGCACCATTTAATTTATGATTGTATAACAGGATAAGTCTGTACCTGAAAATATTTATTAACCTGATGAATAGCCTGCTTTTTTGAACGCTAATTTAATTAGATAGTTCATTCCAATAACATATATTACCCCTCCATATACACCTTTCCTGTCTGCCTATCTGCTAAGAATAAAGATAATTTATATATTGTAATTGGATACTTAAAAACATTCAAGTACTAACTTTATCAGAACTTGTATTGTAAAACTTCTTTTACTTTCATTGGAAAAATTTATCGTATGTCTGGATGTCTGTTTCTATATTTGACTGGACGGCACAAACGCGTGTTAATCACCCTCTTTCATGAGGGACAGTCCCGGTGGCATTCTTACAGTAAAATACCTATGTTTTTTCCACTTTGTATTTCCAGAAAGTTTTCCTAAATGGATGAGTTTCGAAAGATTTTATAGGCTGCTCCAACAGTTCCCATAAATATCCAGAATTTCCCAAAATGTAGATGCTTCAAACTGCAACAGGCTGGTAAATATCTTTGATGGCGGCTGAATGAATTTAGAAACACCAATCTTTGAGACACCCCAGTGACTCTGGAAATCTCCATCTAACACTGGATCTGTGAAAATGTAAAAGCATCAAAGAATTCACCTACTTAGGCTACAAAAATAAATCCTGTAATGTCATTGGCTTCCATAGTTTCTTCCTAATATGCAATGCTAAAAGTTATCTCTGAATTCATACGAGTAAGTGAAAGGTATTTTGCATTATTGAGTCCCTCATTGCTTGCAAACTTAGTTCCATGGCAAATCCTCCCGCCCATAAAGTGGAAGAGCAGTTCTTCCATACGCTGTTCCATTTGCAGCTAGTTTTGAACAAAAAAAATATTTGGAGGAGGGGGCACAGCTGTGTCAGAGCAAAACTGAATGAACAGACTCGCTACTTTTTCTCCTCCGTGAACTCTGGAGGCCAATTATTCAGGAAAATCTCCCCACCACCTTCATCAGGAGAACTCGGCACCTTGTGACAAAAGGCCAACAGTGACACCGGGCAGCCCTCTCCTACCCATGAAAACTAACCAGTGCAAGTAATCCCATTGTGGCCAGTGTGCTTACTTGCACAAGTAATTTGTTCAATGACAAAATAAAGGCTGAGCAGTGAGCCATCATGTACAGGTGATGGGAAATTGAGGATAAAAAGCAAAAGGTATATCAAATGTAATTTATCTAGCATTACAGGTTATCTTTATTATTTCCATTTTGTTGCTGCATTGGTAGAGCTATCATACAACTGGAAAAACAAATTACTATGTGACAAATCTATTAGTGTCTAAAAGGAGATGTTTCTTACGAGTACCTAGAGAAATATACAGTCCTCATGCTATACACTGAACTCCCACTGACATAAATGAAAGCTTTACACAAAGAGTAAATATAGAATATGTTCCATGGTTTTCATGCAAAAATCTGCAGTTGAGGAAATATTTTACCTAACATAGAAAATATTAGCTGACCGGGAGCACCTGGGGAACAGACAACTCACATCTGCAATACAAGAGCTGGTATGCAGCATAATGCCTGTTCTTTGCCAGTTCACAATATGAGCATTAACATAGGCACTATTTACACCAAGAAACATTATTAATAGATTAATTGTAACTTAAAAATGAATTTCAGTGACTTCAACGCTTCTTCCACATTTGTTCACACTCTTATTTGGCTGATAAAAAATATTGCTGCTACTGATGATTTTTTCACAATAAAAATCCTTGGGCAGATGATTTAGAATGTGGGTTTTTTTGACTGAAACAGATAAACTGAAGGAGGTTTGGAGTTTATGTTTATGTGGCAGTAGTTGTGCACTTTCCAGAAAAACTTAAGTATCTCAAATGATACCTCAAACAAAGGAAAAAAAAAGCTGTCTTTGAAAACAGTCCTGTATCTAACAAGTTTATGCACTGAATACTTATTTAATATTCCATCTGTCATAACCATATGGAAAAATGAAAGAAGGAAAAAGTTATATTGTTAGACAGTAGGAACAGGTAATGGTAAGAAAACTGATTCTTTGTTGTTTACATTGCTGCAACAGGTTCGAAAATCTACATACACAGGCAGCAATAAGAAAGCACGTTTTCCAGTGAAAGACTCATGAAAGAACCTCAGCTATTTGTCTTTAGCAATTTCTAGCTCATTTTTCTTCAAAAAGCCTTGGCATCGCCTCACCACATTTCCTCATGCAATCACATATGGCCATGCAAACAGAATATTTCTCTCCTTGAAATCTGCAATTTGCTGTGACTGTGTGAGTAAAGTTCTAGGCTTTTCACAGCCCAGCCCAATTAACCCATCCTTGCTTTCCCTGTAGCTGAGTTGGGGGCAGATGGGCCACCGTGGCCTGTGCTAGGCCAGGTCATTGCACCCCAAATTGGACGCCTGTTCCAGGCTGCCCGGTCTCCACAAGCAATGACTTTCCTTACTCCACTGGCAGAAGCCTTTACTACGCTGGAAGCCTGATGCTCTTTACTAATTCTGCGTTTTGCTGAAACGGTCTGTAAATTAGGAAATGTGAACAGTTGTTATATTTCCTGACTACTGTTGGGTGACCTGAAGTATTTCATGCCAAACTTGATGGGCACGCTGTTGGCTTCTTTGGCAACTGCTGTTTTCTTTCCTTTCTCTATTGATGTCCTGCTGGCACCAATGAGACGCACATAGTTTAATAAAAGCACGGTGATCACACATCTGCTTTCGCTTGCATTAACAGCTCTGCCTAGCTGTCAAGATACTGAAAACCTGTTATCCCTAATTCATTATCTAAAAATTATACAAGAAACAAATTTTAGTGTCATGTGTGTATTGCCATCAGTGGTTAAGCTTGATTCTGAGGGAAAAACGAAGGTGGCTTACTAGGGTCTATCAATGACACTCCCAGTCTCATAAAGGGACCGTGGTCGGCATGTTCTCACCCATGCATGGAAGCTCAGTTTCCATGTAATAAGTCTACCACATTGTCAAACTTAGGACCAAGTCTATGGTTGCTTGGAGGTGATTACAGATAATTTTTGAGACTTTGGGGTATATTTTCATGATAGTGTGATTTGGCCGCTGCAAAAGTTTAGTTTAATTCAGTTTAAGACTGTGTTCTCATAGGGGGCTTAATTACCTATTGATCTCAGCTGAACTGCTGCCCATCACCATGGTAGACACCTTTCGTGAAAAATCAATAGCAATATTAAGTCTCTTTTCGGTGTAAAGACTGATTGGACTGTGGGCTAAAAAGGCTTGTTTTCCGTTTTATTGTTCTACTCAGATTTTTTCAGCTGGATGTTTCCTTGAGAACCGCACCTCAACCCAGAAGCTGTTATCCACACAAACTGTTCCGATTAAAGCCTCATTTAGATTAACAACACTTCTAAATGGGTTAAAATCTGCAGTTCTGGCCCTGACAATTTCAGCCACTTTGGGTTTGATCTGCCTTATGATTTCTGCACAACAAACCTGCAGGAGAGAGGAATTTAGCTGGTGCTGTACCCCACTGCACTGAATTGTTCCATACATTTTTAGTGGTTTTGTACCATCTGAAGCCAATTCCAAGTGAGAAGCATTCTTTACCTAATCCAATTTATTTAGTCAGACTAAGCAAGAAAAATGAAGTCATCTAGATTTTTTTTTGTTTGTTTGGCTTACATGATTAAGGAGAAAGGGACAGAAATGATATTCCTTTGGGGAGTAAATTAAATTCAACAGTATTGAACAACTTTTATGAATTTCAAGATATCTTTCAGGAAAGCATTCCTTATGCATTTTCATTTATCATTTTGTGTTTCTCTAAAACCTCTATTTGTAAGTTACAGTCACCCAGAAATTGATTTAAATCAAACCCGTAACTTTTGTGAGGTTCATTAAATGGTAAAACACATTCTTCACTTTTGTTTGTAAAACTGATAGTAAGTTTTTAGTACTGGTACTAAATTGTTCTCAGTGCCCAGCAATATTTTGCTGTATTTCCTCTGTAGATGAACTATGTAAAACCACAAGTGAGTTCAGCTATGAGATCTTTGTTAGAGAAACTTTCCTCCCACAGAGCAGTTTTGCAAAAAATCTGATATTCTCAAAGTTTAATGTTCAAATATCCCATTCTAACACTTCTGACTCTGCTTTTTCTCACATCACTGATACTCTTGCTGTTTCCTGGCACACATACTTAATAGTTTTCATACTCTTTAACTTCTTAATCTTTGAGCAGGACAAGAAAGCAAAAACACAGATTAATTTCATGGAGGCTAAGATCTCAATCCAATTGATGGTACTTGAAAAAGCAATAGGAAAAATACAAACATCTAGATTTCATCAGAAAAATAATCCTATTTAAACAAAAAGCTTGGGAAGGATCAGCAAAAAACAATGGTGAATAAAGAAGTAAACGACCCTGTGGCAGCTTTAACGTTTGTATGACAATGACAAATAGACACCAGTTAGTCTAGGCTATATTCCTAAAATTCATTTCACACTTGCTTTTAGTTTTTAGAATTACTATTCACAGAATGTGCCCAGAAAAAAAAAGCAGCTTGTTATTACACATAACAGTTGCACGGTATGGATGAATGGTGCTACAGCACTTATAATTACACATGCACAAACATGATGGAAATTAGTATTACTGTAGATATCAAAAGCAAACAGACCTAATTAAAGAAATAACTGCAACAAACCCAGATGCAACCCAAAACAAAAAAGGACAACTCCAAATCTAATGAATCCTTTGAATATTAATTACAGAATTCCTAACAATACACTGGGAAAGCTCTCTTGGAGAATTCAGTTTACTGTTTAACAGTTTCTGACTAATTTTATTAACCTGTACATCTGAGAGGATCAACCCCCTCTGGGTTTAATTAGAAGAAAATTCAATTTAAATCTAAATGTCAACAGTGGTTACTAATTATGGCAGGGCCCTGGATGAGACATCCAGTCTGTAATCAGGCGGTTCTCTGCTAACAATTAACAGTTTCTTTCTGAGTTATGAGTGCATTAGGATTTTCCTTTTTCTAAATAAATATGATTCAGCATGGGACACGACTAATATTAAGAGCACCTACTGCTAGGTGCAGACATGCAGAAGAGGTTGCCAAATTAAATTACAGAGATTTCTCAAACATATAGCTGAATAATAAGCAGCTACAAAACTAGGTCAGGGTCGCAAGACGCCGACCACAGCCCCTCCCCCCAACATGCAAAATAAATATACCCACTATCTCTGAATAGAAATCAGTCTTTTGTTATGCCCTTTGTCAGGAATACGTTACTGCAAAATGATATTTATTTCCACAGTCTTCGCAGCTGTGAGCAGGGCTGAATTAATCTTTCGAGAACTGATTTCATCTTCAATTTCACGTTTATGATTATAAAATGTAAATGTATTACTTTAAAGAAAAAAATGACAATGAAAGGCATAGACGTAAAAAGGCAGCTCCTTACCTACTGCTTTCACTTGCCCTGTACTAATGAAGCAAATAGCCAACTAACTCTTAAATAAAAACAGACATTATAAAAATGCATTGAGGAAAATGTGTAGAAATACGAAAACTGGGGAGTAATCTAAAATGAAGTAATTTGAAAATCTAACCTGAGCAGCAAATATGTGACTTTAGACAAGACAATTACCAGAACACAGAAACATCACAAAAACTAGGCTGAGGTTAAAGGGTTTAGTCATTTAACTTCAAACCGGCCCCCGCACTCTCAATGCTACTACTAAGGACAATACCGAAAATGCTGATTACAGCTGAGCATTGCTGTTTCTCAGCTTGAGGATAGCTTTTTTCAAAAATTACAATAGTCTTTTCTGAACCATTTCATTCTGGTGACCTACTAATTAATTACTTCCATATCCATAAAGTAACCGTGCTGGGTTTTATGGAAGTTGTTGACAAATTTGTATCATTTCACCTTGGGAGTCGTGCTCAAATACTCAACTTGTGCTCAACCATTGTGCTCAAATACCCCAGGCAAACACATTTTGAGATTTCTTAGTGGTAATTTCTAAAAATGACTATTTATGAGAGGCAAAGCAGAAATCAGACAAAATCTGTATGAAAATACAGAGGCAGTTCTATATGTAGTTTTAGTTGATGTAGTATAACCATAACAATCAAACATGCTGATCTTGGGCTGCTCTTGGCTGAAGAGGAAAGCTGTTTTCTTCCTATGCTAAAACCTAAAAAAATTTTAAAACCCAATAACCCTCTTTTGTAGAGAATATTTTAAAAGTTATGTATTGGACATTATTTTAATGACATTTTCTTCGCAACATTTTTCTGAACAAAGGCCACCAAGTGGCAAATGAACACACTAGCATCGTTGTTGATAAATGCTTGTATAAGATACTGTAATTACAGCTTCAGAAACATTCTTAGTAGTGAAGACATACAAATCACTTAGGATGATGTGACTGCAGTACTTTAATTTAATTTAGACTTGCATTTATATTTTTAGAATTAAACCCTAAACCTAAAATCCCTTATGCATGTGCTTGACTTTAAATCTGTAAACAGTTTTATGCCCTCCCCAGGGCTGCTCATAGAATAAAAATTAACTATATATGTATATATGTATGAAACACTTCTATGTGTGTAAGCAGGTGCTTATTGCTAAGCAAGTGCTTAAAACACCTCTATTCAAGAAAGCACTTGTGGATATTAAATACTGCATATTATGTATATTATGGAAGGCTTTCCTGAATAATGATAAATCAAGCACATCTCAAAATTAAGTATCTGCTTTCCTCTATTTCTGAACCGATGTGGCGTTTTTTCTCAATAATGAAAGGACTGTGCACATTTTAAAGTATAATGCAGAACATGGCTCTTAAGGCCTTGTGATGGAGTGGTTGCAGAAGATGTTCTACAAATGTAACACTCGAACCTGACAAGAAAATTACGCAACCATGACTACATTTGGATGCACCAACTCAGATTAACCGCATGCTCTCCTCACACACCAATGCCTGTAGATACTGGCAGCTATCTATACAAATGAACTTCAGCAGTCAGATTGAAAGTGGGTGTTTTAAGCCTATTTTTGTCACAACGAACGTTAGATACCTGGCCTCCCTTGTACCACTGGTTCCACCCCAGCTCTTCTACAAATGTACGTCTTTCTTCACCAAGGAAAATGGAAATGGGGACACCTTGGCTCTTAATCTCACTGTCTGAATAAGTGTGTGAAATTAGGCAAGACTGACAGCAAGAAATAATTTCCAACTGACCTCTGAAATGGTTACTCAGCTCCTGGAGATGGAAGGAAGAAGAGGGAAGAAAGGACAAGGGACTTTCCTCCATCCCTGCTTAAGCTGTGTACAGAAAAGAAAGATAAAACAAAAAATCCCCAAGACGAATTAGGCCAAAGATGCACTGCCCAGAAAAAAGGTGACTCTGCACCTAGAAGCAGAGGACTTGGGGCCCAGGTCCCACTCTCACACCTCTTTATGTACTTTATCCACTGCCTCCTGCATTCTAGAATAACTCAGGAATTCCAAGCACCAGTGAAAATCTGTGTTTTATGTGATGTCCTTTCCTTTTCCACATTTGTCAGCAAATAGATATTTGGTTTAGGGGGAAAAAAACCAAGTTTTTAACTGAAGTCAGCCCCCCCTCATCCCGCCCCTGGGTGATTATTACACTTCTCGGGTGGTTAAATTCATGCATCCTTTAGTTTCATGCCTTGTAATACTTCCTGAGGCACGCAACAATCACCCATAAATACTCTGCTAGCTGCGCTTTCTTATTTGGTTGCAATCTTTGTGTGAAATGTTGGCCTCTGTAAGATCAGCAGAAGTTTTGCTCTCAACTAAAATGGGGCAGGGCTTCACACTTCATGTTTCTAAAATACTCCCTGTTTTCAGTTCCTTTTGTATTTCTATTTTATACTACTATTGCTAAAATTGCAAACTGTGATAACCAATGATGTAAAGTATTTTGTAAGATCAAAATTTCAATATTAAATCACAAGCTAAGGAACAAAAATAAAGATTTCTATTTTCTGCCATGCATACTACAAAGAGTAATTTAGAAAATTATCAAATCACAATTAACGTGATACTTTTTGGACTTCATTCAAAGGCAAGCGTCTCTGTATTTTCCCCATCCCTAAAAGAGTCTGTTTCTTCTCCATGTTCAACCGAAGTTATAGTTGAGATTTTTTGATAGTACCAAAAAGGAAGTTCTTTTAACCACAGCTCAATAATAAGGTGAATGGAAAAACAGTTGGTTTCCTTCTGCTTCAACTGTTTACCTTGATCTGTTTTAAGCAAAGAGAGAGAGGCTGTATATATTCTTCATTACATAACAACCACAAGTTAAACCAAAAAAAAAAAAACACCTCTAAAATACTGTTTTGTTCTCATGATTGAACTTCTACAGTTCTGATTTTTCTAAGTAATGCTGCTTGCACCTCAAAACAAGAGACTGAAGAACTTTAACTTAGAATCATAGAATCAT
>VYZM01024607.1:0-14649 GCA_013398915.1 Dromas ardeola
TTCTATGATTCTATGAAACTATGCTATCACATTGTTGTGTTTGTTGTTTTTTTCCCCCCAGAGTGTTTAATGAGATTGTACTTGTATGTATCTGGAGATGGCAGAAAGGCACTACTAACTACTCCTACAGCATGTGTCTTTTTGTGGGAGAGCACAGAACATGAAAATACATCGTCTTATAAAAATTCTTCTGGGCGTTGGACGCAAATTTTGCCTGATGAATCAGTCACGTTGCCTTCTACTGAAGAAAAAGAAACTGGAGTGCATGCTGCTTTCATACAAAATGAGGTAAAAAATAAGCCCTAAACCAATCACTTAGTCTCTTAAATAAATGAGAGCCACAGAAGCTACAGTGAATTTTGGGAGCGATGTCTGCCTCTTTGGTGTTGTGTGTAGGGTTAATCGTTCAGTTCGTATTAGATTTAATGACAACATAAGAAAAGCCTTACTGGATCAGATCAAAGTTTAGCTGGATCAGTAATATTCTTGCCAGCATTTATATTTCTGAATGGCAACATTATGTTACTTAATCTGAATTGTAATAGCTATTGATCTAAATATATAAATAATAAGAGAAAATTGTGTATAACCAGGTTTTTGGGTTTGTTCTGGTTTTGTTTTTTGTTTTCCACAGGTACTGGGTGATTGCTGTTTGTGCTCTTTTGTGTTTTACTCTGGAGAACGTTTGATGCTCACATTTTTGATTCTTCGATGGCAGGAAAATAGCTTTAAATATGTTAGGTAAGTTCAAAGATATTAGAAGTTACATAAACTAAGAGAAAGATTGTTATTAAGTGCTCTAGAGGTGGGATTCAGGGCAGCAATTGAACATGCTTACACTGATGTCCAATTAGCATATGGTTACGAGCACCTACTTAACATTTGCATATGTACATTCATAGCATGCCACATTCTGTAGGCATATGTGAACAATATAGGCGTGTATGTGATCCATGTATGGTCAAGCATTTAGATATGGTTAATGTAATGGCATTTATGTATGTATGCCATACTTCATAATTAACTTACACCTAAATAAAACTGGGTGCATTTCACACTGTATGTGGGTGGCTATGTATACATAGACATGCCTGCACACAGTGCAGGCATCAGGGAGTTTACTGCATCATGCTAATAGAGTTTCCTTTTTTTGTTTTAGTTATATTATTAGTGCATACTTTGTGGCCATGAATACCTCTTTCTCTTCTTTATTATGCATATTTGTATATTTTACTTGTTTTCTGTTCCCCTTTTCATTTCTTACACCTAGGCTGTGTAAGAGTGTCCGTGTGCATTTCTTTATCTGGGCTGGGATGGTACACTGTAATAGTTATACTGCTACAACCACTTAAAAATGCAATTGGATAATAATCCTGAGTACATATATAGTCCATTCCTTTTCCTAAGTGAGATACATGAGTTTAAATGGGTATGTCCTCTGCAGGTGTAACTTTAGTAACTTGCTAAAATTTTGCCCTATGCCTGTTGTGGTGCAACTGCTTTTGTTAAATGATGCTCTTTTGATTCTAACTTAGTAATGATTTCTGCCTTGCCCTGCTAAGCTGCATCACTTTCACTCCATGTGTCTGTAGGATGGCAATGCCTTTCTGGTAATACAAAAAATGAAATAGAGCATTAATATTCCCAGTGTAGAAGTACGTATATGTACTGTAGTTCTTCAACCTCAAATTGTAACCACGTTTCTCAGCCATGTTACTCGTAATTTCTTTATGCCAACTATTGCTCAGTTTCATTGCTTAATATTGTTTAATTAATTTTTTCATGTTAATGCTTTATTTTTTGTTTGTTAGATGTCATGCTTCCAAATGGAATCTCTCTTGTGTTTTCTATCACATTTTGAATCTTTTTTGGATCATAGACTAGTTTGGGTTGGGAGGAACCTGTAAAGATCATCTAGTCTGACCCCCCTGCCATGGTCAGGAACAACTTTCACTAGACTATGTTGCTGGTCTAGTGGCCAGTCAGGCCACTGATTGGCCTAGTCAGGCCAATCCGGCCTGACATTAAACACTTCCAATAATGGGGCATCCACAACTTCTTTGTTCAAAGCAGCATACTATTGATTTTCATTTTCGAATTCTGACTATTGCTGTGTTGGGTGACATTATGCTGTCTGAGGAAGCTGTTTCTGGCTAGAGTGCAAGCACCTTAATTATATGGCATGCATCTGTATTTAT
Source organism: Dromas ardeola (assembly GCA_013398915.1). Lineage (NCBI taxonomy): Eukaryota > Metazoa > Chordata > Aves > Charadriiformes > Dromadidae > Dromas > Dromas ardeola. Next base: position 2,199 of record VYZM01024607.1, read on the forward strand.
TTGCATGTTCTACACATACAGCCCAAATTCCTGTGCCATAAAAATAATTCCCAGTGCTCAGACATCATTTTTAAACTCATGTAACAATAAAATATTCTTGATTTGTAAGGTTTTTGAAGAAAAATACATCTTTTTTTTTTTATTGCTCATGATTGTGTGGTTTTGTCTTGCATGGTTTTTTACAATACATCAATCATCCCATTCAGCGTAACTGTCTAACCTCTTGGTTTGGTTTTGTTTTGTTTTGGTATTCAGTTCTTTGCCATACCAGATCCACTGGGTACAGCAGACTTGTTCTCTTGTTAATTTGGTTCCTCAGTGTGTGTCTGTGAAATCAAGAGGAGCTTTGCTATGTGCATTTGCAAGAGATGGACTTCTACTTGCAGTAGCTGTTAATCAAACTGATCCAGAGGTATGAATGATAGACAGTGTGTCATTTAAACTAATAGTTCAGTTAGAATGAAGTGGTAACAAGGATTTAATAACACACTGTTAGGAGTGATTTTTCAGTATTCTCATTGAAATGTGATTATATTCACATTGATACTCGTATCTAAAATATTCTGCCACAACTTGTAGTTACTTGGCTGCTGTTGTTCAGTTAAGAAGTCCATGTATGCTCCTCTGTCGTTTCTAATCTCCAAGAAATACAATAATAAATTAATTTCAGTTACTGCATTTTATCTGCAAAGATTCTGAATGATTCTCAATCAGGCCTCAGCCTAACATGTATTGGAGGTTATGTTCCCCCTTCATAATGTTATTCCTTCTAGAAACTCAGAGGTCAGATTTTATCCTAGTTTTTAGATGATGATGACAGAGAATATGGACCAGTTTATTTAGTATACCAGGGTGGGATGATGCAGTTCTTCAAAGCTCCACTTGTTACTCACCAACAATACTGGAGAAGAGTGATCTTGTATTATTTTGAGGGTTTTAGAAAAAGTCATGTTAAAAAGAATATCAAGTTATATATTGAGTATATAATCATTTTTAATTATTTTTCAAATTTAGAAATAGATACAGAAATTAATAGTCAGTCATAAATATTGAAGTACAGTTGCACTTCTTTCATGTATAATAGTGTTTCCAGTGCATCAAATGTAATGCATAACTTGCTAAGAGAAATTGTTTTTAACAATAATGACACTTTCATACAAATACGTTTTCTTTGATACACATATTTATGTTTTCTTTACATTTACTTTTTCTTTCTAGGCAACTCAGATTTTGTTTTTAAACACGTTGAATTTTGTAACTCTTTCGGGTAGCCTTAAAGGTTGTAGTAGCAAGAATAGCATGGTTCCATCCAAGTTTATCAGGTCAGTAATTTATGTTGTCTCTGCTGCTGTTGTGGATTTTTTGGGTTTATGTTTGGGGGCGGAGGCGTCGTTGTTTTTTTTTGTTTTGCTTTTTTAATTATCCTAACTTTTTGATACAGAAATTTGACAGAGAAAAATGTTTTGTCCTGCCGCATTTAGATCTTACTGGGTTGGTGATATGAGTTGGACTCCTGATAGCCTTTTCTTGGCTTGCATGTTAAAACGTGGATCTTTGATTTTATTGACGTGTATGGGTGAATTGCTGACCTTGGTTACTTCTGGCTGCTCTGTAGAATTTGGACCAGCAGAGTTTATTCCATTTCATCCACTAATAACATACAGGTAAAAGGATTTGGAAATGCTTATACATTTTTGTCATATGATCGTATTTTACTTTCTAACACACCTTTTACAATTTTACTTCATCTTTCATATTCACTCTCTTGCTTTTCATGTGTCTTCTCAATATCTGTTTCTCATTCATAGTTCTCTTCTATTTCTTATAATGGGTTTGTTGTGATGAAAGTTGGCGTTCTGACAATGTAAGTATACATTAAGTGATCTGGGTTTTTTTAAGCGTTTGAATTTAGTAGTAATTAAAAACAGCATGTTTTTATGATGTAAGAAGAAATTAAGTGCTAAAAATGCAGATTTATTTTAATACAGTTGTATTTCTCTGCTCATTATTTGATTTTACCAATAAAACTTTATATCACATTTCTGTATCAGATCTTGTAAATAACACATTTGCATGGACAAAAAGTAGTTTAAATGGCTTTTTTTGGGGTACTCCTGATCTAAATTTTGGAATTAAGCTTCTGGGTGCATGGGGGAATAGAAGGATCTCTGATAACACTTTTTAGTGTAAACTGAAAGTTACGAAAACTAACACAGTCTGAATAAGAGAGGAAACAAAATAGGATCTAAACTTTTAATTTATTTTTTTTAAATCTTATGAATTCTGAGTGACTAAAGCCAGATAGTGCGTAAATGTGGCACCTCATGAAAACATTCAAAGCTTTATAATACCTTTTTACACTGTCTGGTTGAAAAATCAGATACTAAAATATATTAAAATACCTTAATTATGGTTATTTATTGAATGTATGCAACTACTTTGTTTTCAAATAATCTGTGAACTTCTGGACTATTGAAAAATAAAAACCCAGTAATTTTACACATTATTTCAAAGTATTATGGGGCTAATATTAGAATACATGCACAACACAGCTTTCTGGAATTCAGTAAGGAGTGATTTCTTTATAAGAAAAGACTTTGTAAGGCCTCTTTTGTAAGAGAAGACTTGTGTGTTCATATAAAATTTTCTGTTGAATGTCTGAACTGATTCTGAAATAGTAAGATCCAGGTCTTGAGGGATTTTTTGTTTTTCATAAATGACTTTATTAGAGGCTACTTAGAATTTCATCTTGGAGCACTCATCATACACAAAAAGAGCTAGGTAAGACAGTGTGATATTTAAAATTAAATATATATATTTCTATATTTAAATAAATTTTCATGGTAAAAAAGTGTGATATTTATAGTCAAATTGTGAAAAAATACATATAATATTAAAGAAATAATAAGGGAATACTGAAAGCTGTTTTTATTTTTCTTTAAACTAAAATAATTGCAACAGCAACAAAATACTGGCATCTTGCAAGCATAAGTAGTGTTATCAAGAGGGCTTATCCTGCAAAAATTTAGACACTTCCTTCTGAATAGACCTACTGGGACAGTGTGAGTGGTATTAGATGTTCACAAGTTATTTCTTCTCTATTCTTTTAGTGTTTATTACATATAATAGTAGTTTCTTTTTTTTTTGATGTACCTTCTTTTTAGACAGCAGCAGTCTTTTTGTCGAGACCCTGGTAAGTCTCTTGGGTCTTCAGCTTCTGAAAGTGACCTTATGAGACAGAGATTCTCTGTTGCTTCACATTCAAGATTACCCTACCTCATTGTCTCTGATGGATACATGATAACAGTGCTTAGATTTCCTAACAACCTTTCACCATCAGGATTTATAAGATCTCTTTTGCTTGATTCAACCCAACGACTTGAAAATATCCGTCAGAATTTGCTGAACTCCAAGGTAGGGTTACTAATTATTTTGTAGGCTTTAAGTAAAAAAAACTTCATGTGTGTAAAAATGTGTAATTTTTAAACTGAGTACATCAGTTTAGTTTACTGTGATATTTCTGTAAATTCCTTTGAATTATAAAGTTGTTTTGAGAATAGCATTAATCTGGAAAACAATGAGTACAAAGGTTTCTCTGGAATTTTGTTCCTTTGATGCCTGGGTGACGTTTCAGTAAAATGTAGTAAGGAGAACAGTCTTAACTGTCACTGTATATTCTTTCTGGAACTGTAAGAGAAATTGGGTTTACTGTATTTATAGAGTTGATTCAGGGTGTTGACAGGTATTATGCTACTCTGACTAACTCATCTTTTCAGAATAAGGCAGAAAAGATTCTCTAAAACCTCTCTATCTTAGACTGCTGCTGTTCTCTAAAACTTAGAGGAGTCAGCAACAGTCTCAATGGTACTGTGTGCATGTGTCCACTAGGTTCTCAATTGAATTTGTCAATTAAAGCTTGCTTAAAGCATATTTGTTTATTTTTCTGACACTTCTAAATTGAGTTAAGTCTGGGAAAAGGGAAGCCTTTGAAGGAAGAGGTCCTGCAACTGTGGCCAACCATGTAAGATGTAATAGATACTAAGTTCAGAATTTTTGCATTTGCTGATGGAATACAACTTCTCTTCCAATTCAGTTTCTTTTTTGGATTTTTGGAGAAACGAGTTATGATGGTATTCATGTATAAGCTAGAAGAGTGGGCAAGAATTTGAGGATTTAAAGAGATATGTAAGTAGTAAGAATGCAAGAAAGCCCTACATACAGCCAAACTTGTAGAGTCATTTCAAGGGATCACGAAAGCAGATTCTTTTTTAGCATGAAGCAAATAAAGTTTTCTGGCGCTGAGAAAATTCTGCATTCCTGAAGCATGGTCAAATGATAGTTTGTTTCTGTGTAACATATGCCTGCTGACCTGTTCTCCCTCATTGTCTGTGACTTTTAAACTGAAGCTTTTTACAGAAGGGACCAGTTTCCTTGTTTTGTTTAGAAAGTGTCTGGTTTGATCTTGCTAGAGACAGATATATTTTGTGTTACTGTTATTTCTTTTAGTCTAAAGGGAGACCTCTGTGTTTACGATCGCTGTTGTCTTTAAAAGCTAGTCTTTTAAAACACGCTCAAAACCAAAGTTGCATCTTTTCCACCATTCCGAAATTTCTGGAAGAGGACACAACAGAAATGAGTGAGAAAACCATGGATTTACTGGTACTTAATAGCATTTTTCCACTTACAATTATGCAAATGACTTAATTTTCAAGTATTCTAAATGTAAAGGATAATTTTCTTCAAATAATATAGGTATAATAATAAGTACATTTAAAGTAATTCAATATTGGTTAAATTCTGATTTTCTTTACAGGTGTGAGGCATATGTTATTTTTCTCAACTGATACTTGATTTTTTATCTTCAAACATCTTATTTCTTTCAGCACTGCATTAACTTTTTGAAAAATACATACTAATTTACTTATACGCCAACTTATTGTAGTTTAATACTTTAGCTTCACTTTTTATAATAAAATGTAACACTACTAAATATACTGGGGCTGTGCAGTATATTAATAAGTACAATATTATTATCCTTAGTAAATAAGGTATTTATCCTCAATTTTAGAGGATTCTTCCATCCATTTCAAAATCTGTACATGTCTTCTGGAAGAGTGGCTCTGTGATCAAAGCCACTGTGCAGCCTTTCCCAACTCTGTTTCGTGCCTTTGTTTTTTGATTTATTCTTTGAAGTTTTTGAGCTTTTGTTGAATGGCTCTTACGGATATCTTACAGGTATCTGTCAAAAGCTGTTCCTCATACTCTGTGCTTAGTAAAGGACAAAATTTCACTTTCTGGTATAAAAATTGCTGCTGTGTTTACAGTGTAATTTTTTTTGTTGTTTTTAGGTAACTTAATTTCTGTCTGACCAACTATTCCAAATAGCCACATTTAGTCTGAGATCTAGATGAAACTGCTGTGAATTAAACTTACTCGCAATTAAGCATAAAGATTCTGTTTGTGAGACTGACTAAATGGTGATTGCTTGCAGACTGTGCTCTCTCTCAATAAACTTGAATTAAACTGTTGATTTATTATTTTTTTTGTCTGGTTTAGGATTATGAAGAAGAATCAGATGACGAAAAGCAATTTTGCAATAGCCCTTCCAGCTTCTATAGCCAAAGAATCCATTCATTTGTTGGTAAAGCTGACCAAGGCCGCTTAGAATTTGCATCAATGTTTGATACTATCCATGCAAAAGACAATACTGAAAAGAAAGATAAATTATCAGTAGAACTATATTCCATTCAGAAGAACCTCCTTGCTGCATGGCAGATTGGGATTTCAAAAAATATGGAAGAGAAAGATACGTTGATTAGTTACACAGTGAACTGCATTATCCATTTTTTCAGCGTTCTTCAGTTTGTGAAATGTTCTTTGCTAAACCAGGATGCATCTTTAAACAAGTCTGTGAAGAATACTCACTGGATGCATTGTGTCCTAAAATATTTCCAACAGTGTTTAACTGTCTTGTACTGGCATTCAAGAGCCAGTCTGACTGGGCATGTGGCAAAGCTGACATTACAAACTTTAAAATTGATACTTATACAGCAACAGGATCAGTTGTTCTCAAAAAACCTTTTGGCATGCTTCTGTCTGTTGAAAATGGTTTCTCACTCTCTAAGTAGAGTATGCATGCTACAGTATGAGAATTTTTTTGCATCTCCTCATGGTAATAGTCTCGCGGAACTTGACTCCCTCACTGTGCCTATTTTCCTAGTCCTTGATGAGAGTAATACTCATCAATTCAGCTCACTGAAATCGCTGCTTCAAGAGCCTCCTCGAGCAGTAAACCATGATGCAAAAACAGAAAAAAGGTATGGATGTTCTTTGCATGGGGGGAAAAAAAATATACAGGACAACCAGGTGATAAGGCCCAGTCAGCACGGGTTTATGAAAGGCAGGTCCTGCTTGACAAACTTGATCTCCTTCAATGACATGTTGACCCACTTAGTGGATGAGGGAAAGGCTACGGATGTTGTCTTTCCAACCACAAGTCTTATGAGGAGCAACTGAGGGAACTGGTGGTATTTAGCCTGGAGAAAAGGAGGCTGACGGGAGACCTTATTGCCTTCTACAACTACCTGAAAGGAGATTGTGGTGAACTGGAGGCCTCTGTCTTCTCCCCCACCACAGTAGCAAGCGATAGGACAAGAGGAAATGGCCTGAAGTCACGCCAGGAGAGGTTTAGATTGGATATTAGGAAAAATTTCTTCACCAAAGGGGTTGTCAAGCTTTGGAATGGGCTGCTGAGGGAAGTGGTGGAGTCACCATCCCTGCAGGTGTTTAAAAGATGGGTAGACGTGGTGATTTGGGACATGGTTCAGTATTGGACTTGGCAATGCTAGGTTAACCACTGGACTTGATGATCTTCAAGGTCTTTTCCAACCTAAATGATTCTATGATTCTGTATGTTGGAACAACTTTTATTTTTCAGTTTTATACTAATTACGACATCCTTTTGACTCTTTTCTGTGTCATAATCTATGGAAAACTGTGATAATCTGTTAAAGCACGCATATTAGGGCTCAGACCGATAGTTGAATATAGCTTAGTTATGGTGACTAAACTAATAACTGCCAGTCAGTTCAGAGATAATTGGTGGGTTAACTGCTCATACCACATCTGCTAGTACAGCACCAATCCAGTTATTGCAGCTTAAGAAGCTTTTACTGCCTCTTGTCCAGTCCACTCCTTCCCATGCAGAGGTTCCAAACGCAGTGGAGCCAAGAGGCTGCTCATATGCAAAATATCTGCAATGTCAATTTAGTCAGCAAAGTTTGCACTTGGTTATGGATATGGTGTCCTGGAGCAGTAAGAAAAACCCCAGTGTGTGGGAAATTTATTAAAGTATCAGAGCTGTTTGTTCTTAGAAGACTTGAAAGAAGCTTAAACTGAAGTGTGCTGTCCAACTGTTGGGAAAGTATACTGTTATCACTGGAGTATTTCTCTACTGCAGAACTCAAGTGGATCCAAATGTGTTAATCACATGAGCAAGCTGTTCCTTTCCGGAGATTTAGAACCTAGGAAACGTTGTAACTCACTGTGTTCATTGCAAATTTGACAACAGAAACTTGCCTATCTCTGAGAAGATAATCCACACTTTTGATTAATTGTGCTCCAGGTACTGAGCACTGTGCATATCACTGACTATGTATTAATAATGGAAGCAGTCAGTAGTGCTAGAGAAGATACAGATGCGTTGCAGTTCTGTGCGAGCTTTTTCGAGTGCCTGGCAATGTATATTTGCATGTATTGGCAGGCTTATTACATATGTGAGCTGGTACATCTAATAATACTGTGCTGGGCGGCAGAGACTTGACAGGCCTAAAATCATGCTCTGCAGTCTTTTGTTACTCTGACTTTGCTTTTCTGTGTTATGCTTCCATTGTATTTTTAATATAATGTCTTGTTTATAAAGACACTGATACCTGTTTTGAGGTTTATCCTAGGTTATTTCATTTCACCATTGTTTAGATAACAAGGAATTCATTTTGGGTGCAATTGGGTGCTTGATGTAGAATGCCATGTTTACACAAATTTGGAAGAATCCATGCTTATTGGTCAAACATCAAAAACCAAGGCAAAAAGTGTTTTTTTTTTTCCCCTCATTGAAGTCAAGAAAATAGTTGTTAACATAAAATATAATTTAGGTTTTGGATATATAATGCAAAATATAAGAAAATAAGAAATAGATATAAGTAACTGTTAACATTTGATGATTTTCATAGTATTATACTTCTTGAACTACAGGTTAATTGTACTGTGGCGATTATTGTATAAGAAAGTGGCTTGGTATCAAATACAGCTGAACAGTAAAGTGAACAAGAATGCAGAAGAAGAGTCTGTTGTCTCATCGCTTTTAAGTCACATACAAGCAACCCTCCAGTCTTCAGGAATGACCTTGGAACAACATTTGAAGATTAATTCTGTATCTGGTTAGTACTTTGGAAAGAATGTTATGTAGTTGCATGGTTAACTGAATACGAGGAAGATTAGGTCTAAGTTAATGACAATTAGTAACTGACCACCAGATTTAAGAAAAGTTAATAGTGGGGCTTGTCTTAAAATTCTGATCAGAACTCTCTTAAATGCTTCATGTTCCAGTGTACCTGTAGATTGTATTATAATCTTTAGAGCTTGTTGAGCTAAATAAAAAGACTATATTGACTTCAATTTGCCTTGAATCATGTCCTAGAGAATCTGAGTGCAGGATCTGAATTCTTATCTCACTTGTACTGTGTTATTTCCTCTGAAGTAGGTGGGCATCACAATGTGTCTTTTGCTGGATTTCTGTGTAGAAATCCTCTTCACTCCGTGTGATCACTGTGGACACTAGCACGTCATGTACATGGATGTAGTCAACCTTAATTAAGCATCTAATTTAGTATAACCTAATGTAATAGACTTAATCTAGCATATTTATTTTGCAAACAGTATGTGGTTGTAGTCTACTTTCCTGTACGTTACTGTCCTATGCTCTATGTTCCTTTCCTCTCCCACACTAATAAGTGCAGCTTCCCATTTATGCCACCCACCACAATTCTGTTCCTCTCCATGTTCTTGATCTCTCTCCCTTACGTGATGCTTCTAGATTCTTTTCCTACCTCACTCTGTACAATACACTAGCTCCTTCATGTCTCTTTCACTCATCCTAACAATACGTGCAACTTACCCTTCCTTTGCACCCATTCTTTATATTTATTTACATTCGGTTTGCCAAATAGACATAGCACGGCTTATGGATGAGCTAGAGTAACATGCATGCTGACGGGCTAGACAATACCTGAACTGGCTAGCTGCTGATAAGTAGGATAGAGTGGCAAATTTGTCCTTGTTTTTTCTTGTATGGTAGCGCTATTTTATTCTTTTCCTCCTTCTCCTTTGCCCAGGAGCTGTGCTCTTTTACAGCTACCTTTCTGTCAAAGTATTTAGGAATTGTTCAATGGATTAAAAATTGGAATGGGAATAGAGGTGGAGAGGTGACATTTAGAGAGATGAAATGTATAACAGTCCATAAACCGGTTATTTGAAAGTGTCTTTACACTGAAAAAAATGTATGTTCAACTCATTAAATAATTTTACAACTACTTTTTTCAGTGAAAAAAAAGTCTTCCACATCATAGGAAATATGAAAACAGATAAGAGAAAATGCTTTTCCCTATTAATAAACTATTGTGGGGTTTGAATACTGAAGTTTCTGACTGTAGTTAACATCTATAACCTTGTGTAATCTAAAAAAATAACGTAATTACTGAGAACCTTGTAGGTGTAATTATGACCTGGATTGATCTTTTAATTTAATAGTGATTTAGCATTTTAAAAAAAAAAGGCAAGGGGAGTTATTCAAAGTCATCGGATGCTGAAAATTTAAATTTAGCTGTGAGTATAGAAGTTTGGTGGAGACTCATATTTTATTCTGTTTTTTATAAATCTGTAATACTGAAGTAAGTGCATGTGTGTTTGCACATGTAAAACTTAACTATGAAGAGATTTTAATTCGTTACATATGTGACATTTATAGGTGAGGAGAAGTTCCTTTTAGGTTCATACAGAGAATCTGTGGACATTTGGAAAAGATCTCTTTGTGAAATCAAGGCAAAAGGTAAGGGATAAAATCTTTCTTGAGGTCTAGGGGAAGGTTGTGTAATCATTTTATGTAGTTTATTTGTGACTCTCTGCCCTTCAAAAAAAGGCAAGATACACAAAAGGTGCGTATTTGAAATTAAGCTGGGATTTGAATAGAGACCAGTCAAAACTTAAGTCTGATTGCTCCTTGAGAAAATTCAATGCACTTCGATTTTAATATCAATGTTTTCTTGTGATTATGAAGTACTTCATGTAGAAAAGCTCTGGGTATATTTCTGAGCAAGAAAGAGACAATGAAAAACAGATGAACAAAAATCAATTCCCTTAGTAGAAAGGATTCTTTTGTAAAATCAGAAGACTTAGTGTTTGGAGAGTAAGAAAACAAAATAGTTTGTGGCAGGAGTTTGTTTAGGAGTTGATTTGAAACAGACATTCCAGAATCTTTTCCCAGGCATCATGAGAAAAAAATTTTGCTGGTTATGGTAAGGAATACCTCACACAGAAAGAATTGACAGGATATTGGAAGCTTGGTGGATGTCTAAGTAATTTCTATGCGGTTTAGGCATCCCTTCTTTGAAGGTTATGCTCCCTTGAGTTCTGCTGTCTTTGTCTGTGTCTTAACAGTTATACAGTGTGTTGTTTTGAAAACTGACAAATGTCTAGAAGTAAAACTGTTATGAATGAGCATTAACTCACTAGCAACTTAGAGGTTGTAGGAGGATTATATTTTCTAAAATAGATGCTCCTGAGTTCTATTGTCAGAGTATGTGTTTACATAGGTATGTTTTTGAAGAGGGAGGAACTAGTACTTTCAACCCTGCAGTGTCTGGGTTTATGTTTATCGTTTCTTTTCCAACTGGACTTCTGTCCTTCTTCTTTCTCTTTCGATGCAGGAGGAAAAAGAACACATTTTCTTCAGATTAGATATTATCTTGCAATATTATTTTGCCACTTGTATCAATACAACTTGTGTGAGGCTCAGGGACTGTGTGATCATCTGGTAAGAGAAATTCTAAGGCGATCACAGCTCTCAGTGAGTCAGATGGAAAACTTTTCTGGTATGTTTATATTGCATAAAAGTGTGATAAGGTATGTTGATGCTGTTTGAATAAATTACTGTCTCATTTCTGTGCCATCATACGCAACTTGACAGCTTGCTTTTTTCTTTACACTGGACTGAAGTCTGTTTTCAGTGACTTTAAAGATCTTTTTCTGATCCTCAGATTTTCTTTCAGCTGCACTTGTTGGAGTAAGTATTTAGACAACTTTCATTGTATAATTAATAGTGAAAGCATAGCCTGTTAAATGTTGTTAAATTCAAATCTGCTCAGGGAAAGACTTTGGATAAGAAAAATAAGGGGGAAATGATGTGATTTCATTTTATACCAATTTAACTTTTTTTTTTATGATACAACATGATAAAATAGTGAATTTTAGATTGGTTACCAGTCCTCAATTGATAGTGGCATTCTTTAGCAGACGCTTATAACTTTTTTCTATTAAGTTAGAGTAGTAAATCTAAATTTCCAAATTTAAACGATTTTTTTGACTCAGTGCTCATCTAAATTTAGATACTAGAGATCCATCTCTAGTCACTAAAAATCTAACGTAAAAGTTTTCTAATATTCATATAACGTGCAATTAGTGTCAAAGATTAAGCTCTGTAAGTCCTGATATCTTGTCAAGAAGTTAAGTAATACCATAGTTTCTTCTTTTTTAAAAAAATATTTTTAAAAAATAAGCCAACTATGGTATTACTATAATACTATATTACTAGACTATCGTATATAAGCTGTGATTAAACAATTTTAGAATTCAAATTTAAAATAATTTTCCTTATAATTTTTTAATTTAACACCTGTTTTTTTTAGATACCAAGTATTTTCAGCATGAACTATGGATGGTAACAGATGTTCATACTGAAACTGCTATGGCTGTGATTCGATCCATGGCACGATTCATGGCCGCCTATTTCACAAATCAGCTGCTGTATATCTTCCCCCCACACAATGTTGACATCCTGCATCCACTTCACATCAAACAAGGTATTTTCTTTCAAAGCAGTTTAATTTGCGGTGCATAACTCCCACCATTTTTTTACATGTAGATCAATGCTGCCTGTTACACACTAACATGGTGATTTATAGTTTCAGCACCATTACCTGTAAAGATTAAATAATTTAGTTTTTCCAGATACTTTTGTTGAGGGGAGCGTGCGTCTATTTGTGGGATTCATGTTTTGCATCTCTTGATTATTGAAAATGTTTTCAGTAGTTGAAGTTAATAGTTTGTGTGGAATTGACTTTTTTCATACATAGAACAGAATCACTTATAGAATTGTAGAATTATAGAATTGTCAGGG
>VYZM01024640.1:0-17632 GCA_013398915.1 Dromas ardeola
GTCCCCCTTCAAACCTAGTTTAAGGACCTTTCAGTGAGTCCTGCTAACTCCTGTTCCAGAATCCTTCTTCCCCTTTGGGTATCAGCAACCTCTCTGGATCTTAGTGTACAAGGTTGTCTTCAAAAGTACATGGTTCACAGACATCATGCAAAACATAATACTTCATTCCTCATGTTTTCTCTATGTTGAGTAAGCAAACTACAGTCTAGGGACTATAACTGCTCTGTGCCTATGTGGGTTATCAGAGCATGAAAGTTGTTTTAACGCAATGTCTGCAGTTTGTTCATTCTTTTGAAAACTATGTAAAGTTACAAAACACTTTAGTAACCTGTGTCTAAGTCATCCCTCTATGTCCTACTCTTAGGCACAAATATATGATCATGCACACATGAAAATCTTGGGATCCAATGAGCCAAGGTGTCAGAGTTCAACATGTTGAATCACAGTTATTTAGCAGAATTCCCCCTAGCCCCAACTTCAACTTAAAGACTCTCCAGGTACTTGATTCAAATGTGGTCTGCAAAAGCCTTTCTCCTTCATCTCTTCATCTGACCAACTTCTGCTGTGTTGCCATCTTCCTAGTCTTCCTTTGTTCAACATGACCTTGCTGTAGTATTAGGCCCTCCATGGGAACTGTCCAGAACTCCTGTGATTTTTTGCACTTTTCTGCTTTTTTTTTTTAAATGAAAAATCACCTTTTGTTATGTTTGCCCCTCCAGAAGTGTATCCTTCTGGCTAATTCTGCCAGTTGTTTCTTTAGGATGTTTTGATACAACTGTTACGAAAGACGTGGAACCTAATAATTCTGAAGTTAGAAATTTGTTGTTTTTTTTTTCCTTTCTCTTATTTTTTTTTTCTTAAGAAAAGCTGTGAGTTGGTGAAGTAAAAAGCTTGTTCTTAAAATGAAGGAACTGAGGAATTTTAGAAGATGGTAAAACTTAGAGAGTCTAAGTTTCTGTGACAAGTATGAGGGAGCTGTGAGAAAAAGCACTGCTATACTTCTAAAGCATTTTCAGGTGCAGAAATGTGTCTATTTGCTACACTGTTATACAAGTTGTTGTTACTGTGAAGTAGAAACTGGTCATGCTGTACTTGATGGCACTTTTGCTTCACATTCTGTTCAGGTTTGACATAATTCCTGTTTACTCTATTTATAATAAACACAGTTCTGTCATTATGTCTGAGGAAAATGGCACATAAGTAGGCTAATTAAACGAGGAACATACATAAAAAAACCCAACAAACCGAAAACAACAGAGCCTTCCAGAATTTGTGGGATGGGAATATTTCTGCTCCATCATAATCACATAATCACATTGTAGGTTAGGATGTGCTGAGCAGAAGCTGTGAGAATATAGAGATCTTGCTGTTGTCAGGGACAGAGAGAACAGGAGAGGGAAGTGGTGAGGGAAAACAGAGAAATTTGCTAAAACTTGTTGCTGAGCTTCTATGTCTTGGTTTTCTTCCCCCATTACTTTTTGTGATTGGGACATTCCTGAGGTGTCTGATATCTAGGTGTGTTAAACTAGAGTTTAGCTATAGTTTGGCAAATAGTTCTTGCAAACCTTTTGTAACAAAGAAAAGAAGATCTGTTCCTTCATGAAATCCCACCCAAATTTTCTTCCTCCCAAAATCTCCTGCTGTGCTGAAAATAATGACCTGCTTTTATTGAGAGATTTTGAATTCTTAAGCATAATTCTTTCCTTACTTAATAACTTTCATCTCAAATCTTCCTCTTAAATTCTCCCACCAGCCCTAAGCAGTAGCACCCATTCCCCTGACAGTAGTTACCTCTGTGTTCCAGGTCTGACTGAGGTATGCAAATACCACTTTTCCCCCAGGGCAGTTGTTTGGGTTTTAATATGCATATGTCAGCAGCAGAACCCACTTCGTTTGCACTTGTCTTCTTTTGTCACTGTGCAAGATGCTCAGCTGATGCCTGTCCAACGAGCAGCCACAAGACTGGAAGTGGGCTGCTCTGAAATGGCCCTAATTACTCCAAAATGGCTGAGCCTGGATCCAGGCAAGTCAGAACTGCCTAAGTGCCTTGTTGAAGGAATTAACTTTCTCTATTGGCTGAACATGTAGTGGCTAGGTATTCTCACTATTCATTTCTCTGAACCTCCTCAGCAGAAAATCAGGATTATTATAATTTTTAAGCTTACTTTTAGTGCAGAATTTCCCTTCCTTGATTGTGAGGTTTTATGAATTATCCAGTAGCAGCCTATATATCGGTACGGAATTGACCAGGTTGGTTGGCAGCAGAAGCTACAGCACATTTACTTATAATGCCTTCATGCTTCTTACTTAGTTCTTGTTTTGGGGAGTTGTTTCTTTCTTCTTCTTCAGCTGCTCCTGCCTAATAATATCTCTGGAGTTTGTGCCAGGGACACCACAGAACTTTGTAAAGGGCATGATGGAGTATTTCAGATCACCTCTTTAGTGACCCTCTGCTTCCTCCTAATTACTCAGTGCACTGTGAAGTCTGTTCCTTTTCAAAATTGAGAGAGGGATATAGAAAAAGAACAGTAATTAGCTGTGAGCCAGAGGTCATAAAAGATTACATTCTTCAAGACAGATACACTGCTCCTCTTACAGCTAAAATTGTCATATTTCCATAGAAACGCAATGTCTTCTAATGCACCTGAAGTTCAGATCTTTCATAAGAAAAAAGTAACATAAAGCCAAGAAATTAAAACCCACGTGATGGTGGACAGGCAACGAGTGATAAGAATGAAAGATGCCAAAGAGAGATAAACTTTAATACTGCCTAACTTCTGATTGGCTGAATTTGAACCCTTTGGAAGGTAACCATTAGTGCCCCTCATCAGTGATATTTTACCACCTTTTCTGAAGGAATGAGCCTTTTGTAAAGGACAATATGGTGTTGATCTCGAAAGACAGAAGAGTCGTGGAGTACGTGTTGCAGGTATTTCAATATGTGTCTGCCACACAAACATTCTGGGCAGAGAGGAGAGTCTCAAGAATTGGTGTATGTACTCTCACATAGTTGCAAGGGCAAATTTAAGGGCTGATGCCACACTAGTGGAGAGAAGTCTGTTGGAAAGTGCAAGTATAAATAGAGCTCTGAAACCTAATTGTGATTCAGCAAATATTCATACTGTTTATGGTAGCATACAAATCTTTAGATTTAATCATCAGACCTTAGTTCAAAGCTTGTTTGTTCTAGAACTTGGAAGATGCTAATGGCAGAGTAAGGACAGTCCTTTTTTAATTACAGAACTCTAGTTAAAAGGACATTATGACATTTGTATGTGATGCATATACATTACTTTTGAACACAAAACTTCATTTAAAGAAGCTGCACAGTTTTTAATGTGTCCGTTTGCATGATTTTCACACTACAGTCTCATGGGACAGTATTGTTAAAACTGAGTGATTAAGGCGGGGAGTTTGTTTGACTCACTTTAATGTACATGGAAGTGAGTTGAACTTACTGACACCTCACACACACACACTTTTTGCTGGAGTAAGTGCATGCCAACAGGAGGAGGGGAGGCCCAAATTCAGGTCTCTTCTGTATTGAGGATGTCCATATAGATGACTCCCTTTTCCCAGAGGAATGCCCAAGGCCTGGCTCGTAGCTGGAGTTGCAGAGTTCTGGGCTTTTTGCTAATTCATATTCATAGTATGCAAAATGGACCAGTAGTAAAAGAGAGAAACTGAAAGCATCCTATCTCTGGATTGTCCTTAAATCATTTATTTGAGTACATACATTGGCTTTAGAATAGCCAGCTCTGAGTTCTTCTTCTTGAATCCTACATAAAGGATTCATACTGTTCTTTATCATAGATGGCAGGTGTCTTCTGACACACTGTGTGTCAGGTCAGTAATTCGCAGCATACAGCTTCTAAACAGGTTAAAACATTTTCATTTTTGTTCAGGTTGTATAAAATCTTGTTTCATCTCCTTGAGAAAAAAAAATTATGAACCTGTGTCATGTTGGACGTGACTATGATGAAAATATCATTAAAGGCTGCTTTCATGTGCATCAGCCTTGTATATTTTTTAGGTTCACTTAGAGATGTTACAGCTGGTTTGATTTTCTTAAGATTTCAACCAAAAGAGTTTTCAACTCTCATTGGACTAGATAACCTTTAGAGGTCCCTTCCAACCCCAACTATTCTATGATTCTTTGATTCGATGATTATTGGTACCTATTTGGAGCCCTCGGTTTACCTAAACCAGAGAACATGGTTTCCTTGAGTCAAAATGAAGGCCTAGACCCACTCTCTTGGTGACCCAGTTTGTCCCTTACTTTATTTCAGTCTCATGTGGTTCTTACGATGTCACTGAGTTTTTAAAACACAGGTATAAATGCAAGCATCACAGACTAATGTAACAGAAGAAAATCCTATTACAATAAATATAATCTCTTTTAATCGCTGTTTAAGGTCACATTTTCATTCAGTGAAAGGAAGTCTGCAATGTGGTATCATCTAATGATCTTAAAGGAGAACACTTCAAACCAGTCTTCAGAACATTGACATTGTTTCAGTGCTAATTTGCACTAAAAAAAATGAAGGAAGAAACATTTCATTCATTTTGGAAAGAAAGCCAACAAAGAAACCAAGCCAAACCCAAAAGCATTTTTTTTCTTCCTGATACTTTCATTGTTACTGTAAGGAGGATAAAGAAAGGTAAACTTCTGGGTGAAAGAAGTGTTTCACACTCAGTTATGGTCATTGCTTCTCCTAGACCTGATTTATTTGCATCATAGGTATCCAATGCTGTAAATTCAAATGGCTGCGTTTCATGATTTAAAAAATGTATTACTAATTTCAGGCTTTTGGTATTTTCAGGTTTGCAAAACTGAGAAATACAACTTCATGTTCCTTCAACACTACAGAAACATTGGACTTCATCGTAAAGAATGACTTGTTTCGCATTCAAACAGCCAGCTTATTAATGAGAGAAAAAATTAGCATTAAGTTTTCCTGATGCAGTACATAGGATAAACATTAGGGCTGTTAGTTATAAACCTATTTAATGTTCTCAATGGTCATGTTTTCATTTTAAAAAAGGGCTCAGACATTTTAAATGTACTCATATACTATGCCTTAGGTTTATATTGGTATTAAATAATCCTCTGAATACAGTGCAAACCTAATATCAAACTTCTGTCAAATGCTAACGAACAAAGAAAGGAATGGCTGTTTTTAAGCATCTGGTCCTCAACCTCGAGGCAGTGACTTTTTTTTGTTTGTTTGGTTTTTGGTCTGATGGAAGAAAACAAAGAAATCTCTCAGTCCACTTTAGCAGTAAGAAAGGAAGACAAGTGGTGTGTTGTTATTCAATCATGCGGCTGCCTCTTCTGTTTCAGCAGCCAAGAAGTGCTCAGAATGATTGCTGGGCAAAGAGACAGGCTTTTCTATGAAGGACCCCACCACCAGATTCCCCGTGACTTCCGTGGACTGTCACCCAGCCCATACAAACAAGGCCCTAACTGTCATTGCTCCTGATTATTCCTGGTATTTTCATTTTGAAAGGAAAGTTGTGAATGGATGATTGAAACACCAACAGAAATTTTCAATTAGCTGTGGTGATTTCCTTCTGCTGCAAAAAAGAAAGACTGTAGTTAGACTCCAGTTCTGACCCTTTTTCTGAGCCTTTTGTTGGAAGTTTTTTGTCTGAACCTTTTATGTGTACCATTATGTGTATTAAGTTTCTCAGCCAGAACTTAGGTGAAGCTTCTCTAAGTACTAACAGGCTTTCTGATGTACATCTCAGTGTAGTTTCTAGCCACAGAACAAAGATATGAAATTAGCAAAATTGTAAAATAAACACAAGTGATTTCTAGATATCATTAGTTGTACCATGGCTGCTCTTTGTTCAGGTATCTGCGATGTAGATGCAGCAGAAAAAGGGGAGAAAGAAAATGTGATGTTCAGGAAGGGGTGGCCGACTTTGAAGACTTGCAAAGGCTGTTCACAAATGAACTGAAATATTGTAGTAGCAATATCTTTGAGACATGACATATTTTTGTGGTGATCCGCTCACGTTTTAGCCTTCGAAATGTACAGGTTTTTTATTTTTGAAGTATTTTGTATAGCTTTCTCAGTAATTGCATGATAGTCAGTGCCTGTATGCTCTTTCCACACTATCTTTGCATGTGCTCAATAAGATATATGCCGCTGCTGGGGTTCACCCAGCACACTGTTTAACCACCAGTACTGTAAACTCATTACCAGCGTTTGTGGGTATGTAGCTCAACATAGTACAGTCTTTTCAGAGCAGACAACGAATATGCAAGATCACTATTGCAGGTAGCTACAAAGAGCGGGATATGTGTGTGTCTTCTGGAGGAAAAAGTTATTTTGTTTGGTGGTTTTATTTTTTTGCCAAAGATGACCATTTGAGGCAAAGGTGAGGGCACCCCCTCCTGCAGTGACCTTTGTAGGGACCTCTGAGCAGTTACTGCAACCCTGGATGAGGCACTGACCTGCCCCTAACCTATCACTGAAGTCCAAGGAAGGAATAATTAAGAGAGGGAGTGGAGAAGGATGACTTCTGGATGCAGAGAAGTGAACAGATTCTCCTAGAAACCCGATCTCTGTCTCCCCTGACCCTGTTCACATCCAGCCTGCAAAGGAGATGCTGCAGCTCCTGACACCTCTGGTGCTGTGGCAGCTGCAGAGGCCAGTGAGGCACGTGCAGCAGTCTCCACCTCTCCCAGCCAGCACTTCCTAGGTCCGGCTAAACTTTGTACCTGCACTGCTGTCCGATTTTCTTCCTTTTCCCTTAGAGACCTAATACTAGCCTAAGTATTTACCAGAAATTTATTTATTACTCTTCCATCCACCTGCTCTTTAGCTAATTGTTGCCTTAGTAGGCTGGGCACTGAGTTCATACGGTCAGCAAGTTACGTAGCCAGCCTTGGCTGGGTACAAGAGAGGAAAAAGGTTATCTTTAATCCAGAATTCATTTGCACATATTCATTCTCACTCTCATTTACAAGCCCCTTTATTGCTCATTTTCAGTTACGTGTCAGCACGGAATTGGAAAATCCAAGGCAGAATTTTGAATATGGGTGAGGTAGAAGCAGCACAAAACAGCGGAGGGAGAGTGCGTGGACACGACACCAGCCTGGTGCTGTGACTACACAGTAGGTAAGAGTCCTGTTCCTTGCGTGACTTGGGAACTCATTTCCAAAGCTGCCATTTTCCTTCTACTCAGTGTTCATGACCATGTGCTGAGCTAGATCAGAGAAATCATCAGGCAAAAATGAATCTAATTTAAAAAAGAAAAAAAAAAAAGAATAAATTATTAACCAGACCACCAAGATCAGCAGTCCGAAAGTTGATGCAGGGAAGAGGAGGAAGGAGAGAGAAACTGTTTTCAGACTCATTCTACTGAGGAAAACTTAGTTTTGAAAGCTGTTATTGTACACTGGAGAACGTGTAGTTATATGCTGAGGGCAGTGTAATTATAAGCAGTTTGAAATTTATCATAAAATCAAAAAATACTTTAGGCTGAGTGGCACCTCTGGAGCTCATCTAACCTGGTCCAGCTCTCTGACCAAAGAAGGGCCAGACCCAAAGATAGATGTTAATTATACTGTTTCCATTTCAGTTACTGGCTATTTATCTGTTACAAATTAGTGTATCTTCGCAAGCCTATCACTTTATTAAAGAAGTGAAATTAAAGCTCAGTTTTCAGTCCCTGTGCTGCTCCAGTAATACCATACACTTCTGTTCCAAGTACCATAAACAGTAAGCAAGCCAGGACAAGCATTCACTGTGGAAGTGTCCAGAGAGCTGAGCAACTGGCATGTCCTAAAAATAATGATCAGAGTGGGAACCCTGATAACTGAGTTCTGCTGTACAGATGCACCATCTCCATAAAACATTGAGAGAGAGAGTTTGTGGGCTTCTCTTTGGATTATCTCTTTAGCAGTTCTGCTTTGCTTTCTGCTGCTGTACTGCAGTCTGAAGTCCGCATCCTGCAAGACACTGCAATTCACCAGCCTGTTATTAAAGCTGACTAGAGGTTAAAACTGGCTGGGAGTTTTTAGAAACATTTTTGATGAAAAATGCCTACTCATATAAAACAACCCATTTTACAAGAAGACAGTGGTTTCAATAAAATTTTATTTGGTAGGAGTTTCTTCTCAGCTTTTTGGCTGATCCAAAGCGGAGATTGCTGGCAACACTGCTATACCTCCTTCGCACCACAAAGCAGCACAATGCCAATCATAGAATGACAGAATCATAGAATTGCCTAGGTTGGAAGGGACCTTTCAGACCATCTAGTCCAACCATCAACATATCTCTGACAAAAACCATCACTAAACTATATCTCTAAGCATTACGTCTACCCATCTTTTAAATACCTCCAGGGATGGTGCCTCAACCACTTCCCTGGGCAGCCTGTTCCAATGCTTCATAACCCTTTGAAGTATAAAAAAATTTCCTAATATCCAACCTAAACTTCCCCTGGCACAACTTGAGGCTGTTTCATCTTGTCCTATTGCCTGTTACTTGGGGGAAGAAACTGACCCCCACCTCTCTACAACCTCCTTTCAGGTAGTTGTACAGAGTGATAAGGTCTCCTCTCAGCCTCCTTTTCTCCAGGCTGAACAATCCCGACTCCCTCAGCCACTCCTCATAAGACTTAATCCCCCATCTCCAAGGGGGGGGAAGGACTAAAAACTGAGTCCTTCTGTCCTGATGGGATGTTTTGTTTGATAAAAGGAAAATGTCAAATCTGGTCTGTTTTGAAAGGGCATTGTCTTTCTTCTTTAGTATTTGGAATATGAGAAGAAAAGGCAGTAGTTTTTTTCCAGACCTAATGGTATTTTTATTATAGAAATCTTGCTTTTATTTTTTAAATGAAAAACTTTTAAGATCACATATTTATTCTCATGCAGGATGGCAACTTTTGTTACTTCTCAGTTTCATGGGAAAATGTTAGATTTTCCCGTAATCTGAGCATGTGAGTTCTGGCATAAACTTTGCAGTACTAGTAATGTATTTTTTTTCCTTCAGTCTTCGCTAATAGGTATACTTCCTGTTCAGATTTGTATTGCAGATGCTTTCAACAGATTCTTAATTTGAAATCCCATTTCGTATTGACTGTGTTTTGTCACTTCTTAGTACCTTTATCACGTATCTCACAATACAGGGAATTTTCTGAGATGTCTTGATCTGCATATTAACACATCCCTTCCAAATACTAGTGACAAATCAAGTCTTGTGTTAAGGACTTCTGTATTTGCATTCATGGGAACAATTTTTTTTCCTTTTTTTTTTTTTTTTTTTTTTTTTTTTTTTTGGAACTGGAGCTGCAAAAGCATATAGGATTGATTTTTAGGGTAGAATTTATTCTCCTGAATCCCCTTATCAGTGAGATCAGTAAGTTTTTATTGACAGTCCTACATTAGAGTATATAAAAAAATTCTCAAGAGAAAATATGGTGAAAATGTTAAATTTTCCAAGAGGTATTTTACTCACAGTCTCTCTCCAACAAGGATTTCTTCATTACCTTATTTTCTGCAGAAAAGCAGGTCTTGACATTGGTGCTGTGAGAACCCTGTGGCAGCAGATCCACCCCTGTGGATTTGTGTCAGGATCACAGGGATGAAGGAAGCTGGTCCCTGTCACTATCTTTATTGCCGAGGAGTTAGTTTTTCATATTTCTGTGGGCTTTTGCTTGTTCTGCAGGACAGCTCAATGAATAGCAAAGTGTATGTGAAAGTTTCTGAGTTTAAAGTATATCCAGTCTTTTCCTTAAATGCCTTAGCTGCCTTAGGGCACTAAGAAACCACTTACATTTCAATGCCTGACAAAAATAATCATGACACATGGAAAGAGGAAGGCTATGAACTGGTGCAAAAAAAGAGAATAATATTGAAGTTCTGGTTCGTGTGCTTACAGCCATGTGCAGTGTGCAGTGATACTGTGCAGAATGACAAAATGCTGCTTGCTGGTGAAAATCTGCTGTACACATATATTTCAGCAAGAGAGAAGAAATAAATTTTCTGCAATAGTTACTATACCTGAAGCCTTTTTGCTGCACCAAGCATGGTATGCTAGTGTAGTTAGAGTAGTTATTTTCTTGGTGTGCTATTTGGTCTGTTATTGCAATAGGGTATTGTAGTAGTTTTGTAAAAAAGAGTTGGAAGTATTTCATTTTACTTTTGAATATTTTAAGGTCACACTAACTGCATGTTTCCATCAATAACACAAGGAAATCTGCTTTACTCCAATAATCAGCACTTGTTCTGTTTATTTCAAAGTTCTTTAAAACAGCCAGGGAGGAAAATTTTCCAACACACCTACCCAGCATAAAATAAATGTGCCAAGGGGTGAACTGAACTCATGCTTCAATTTTTATGTAAGTTTTATGCAAATATTTGGTTTGCTTTTAAATAAAACATGAGCAGTTACTCTTGTAATGGATAGTACCACTTCATGGAAGACACACCTTTGACAGTATTTATTAAATAATGATTAGTTTTCTGAGATCTGTCGGGAGTGTTGATAATAATTCCTAGTTTTCAAAGCTGGGCTGTTGACTGCAGAAGCAGAAGGTCATCCAGTCTCTCTCTGGGAAATGTGTCCCACTGCTGAAAGCCAGCCACAGAAGGATTGTACATTAAATTCAAAATCCTAATTCAACATTGTATTTTTGATTCTAGTTAAGCAGAGCTGAATATGAGTTCAAGTTCCATTGCTATGGTATGTTTACTGCCTTGCTTAAGAGGCATATACTTAAATGCTTTGTTTCATAGAAGCTTACAGGAGTAATGTGCAAATATGTTTCTGAGGTTTAGAGGTATGACACCAGGATTAAAGCTAACTTGGTATTTTCTCAGGGCTTACTTAACAGAGGATTTGGATATATCCTAGGTAATCTGGTTACTTCAGGAAGTTCAAACAGGACCTTCCAGGGCAGAGCAACATATTATATTTGGTTTAAGACTTCCAGGCATGAAATATTTATTGTGGTTTCCCAAGAGAAAGTTGTTAACAAAGCAAAACTTTGGGCAGACTCTGATTTGGCAGTTTGGCGGTTGACTTAGGGCTGGTGAAATGACTTTTCTGATCTCAGCAGAATCCTTACTGTGCCTCAAACATATCCTTAAATTGTTTGTCATATTATATCTTATCCAGGCTACATAATATACTAGAAATCATAAAATAACTAGCTTGGTCATGAGGGTAAGTAGGAAAGAACTTAGTACCTCTGCTTAGAAAAGGAATCAAAGTTAGTGTGGAATTGTCTAATTCTGGCAATTTTTTACTCAAGCCCAACTTCTTTTCAAGATCTATATATATGCCATGTAACTCCCATTTTAGGACTAGCAACTTTTCCAAATCACTAACACACAAAACTTTCTCTGTCCCTGTTGCTCTTGAAGACATGCCTCCACAGCACACCTCCACTGCAAAAAAAGTAAAATATCATTATTTCTTGTGTTGGTCAGGATAATCATGTCATGGAGTATAAATTACATGGTGGTTCTTGATTTTGTGAGGTCTAGTTATAAATTAGATGGTGCAGATCAATTCAGAAGAGGACTAGAGAGAGGTCTGGTTGATTTGGAAAAATGTCAAGTGCTGAATGTATGGTAGACACATCCCATAGGAATGGGTATTGTAGCAGAACATTGCTGAAGGATAGTACATATTCAGCAGCTCTGATTTAGTGGTCAGCATGTTTATTTTACTTCACTTTCACCATGATGAAAATTTACCTGGGGAAGATGTAAGAGACCATCTCAAATTGTAAAAACTATGGGTTAAATACTTCAGCTTCCTCGGGGCGGGGGGCAGGGAAAGCTGTCCTGAGCAATGTCAGCCACTGTTTTCAACTCATGCTAAGAAGTGGTATGAGTAAGATCACCGATTTCTTTTATCTTCCCCAGCTGAATGAATCAGGCACATTTTGTATGACCAGTTTCCTGTTAAAGGCATTTGAAAGTCCAAAATGATGAAGCTGAAACTTGTGTCTTTGGGAGTCCTTCTCAGATGCTTTACTGCTGTACATCTTGCACATCTTTTCATATTATAATAATGAGAATCATGAGTTAGGAATTAAATATTAGCCTGTATGGTTTTCTGAAAACTCCTCTGTCTATAGAAGTTTTACTATTGGACTAGAGAACTGCCCTAAATAACTTCTGATACAGAAAGTAGCTGATGGATGTTATCACTTGGAGGGAGAAGGATGACCATAGACTACTGTTTTCCTGTGAGGCACAAGATGTCCACCCCTACTGAGTAAAGCAGCAAAGCCAGCAACTCTTAAATAGCATGGGGAGGTTGCTATCAGCTTTTTAAATGTGCACATAAAGATAAATTTCAGTGATGGGAAAATACACCTGGACTTGTGTGAGTAGGCTTAAGCAAAATATTCCAAGCATGTGAGAGCTGTGCTCATTACAAGCTGCTGCAGTGAAGCTATATGCACTGGTGTTCCAGACATCTTCATCTGAGCTATTAAATACCTCACACCAACTTGGTTATGCAGTTTTATAATATATGGTTTTTTTGCTAACAAGAAGTCCACTTGTTATTTCCTCATGCTCCAGGATGGCCTGGACGATGAATCTTGGTTCATTCATATTTACCCCTGCATGTTTGGGTTTTTTTTTTGAGCCTGCTGTGACAAATATGTCCATTTGTCAACATTAAATGTTATTCACCATATGTTGGGCCATTTGCAGAGCAATTCCAAATCCTTATGAAATCTGTCTGCAGCTGTCTTGGGGCTCAGCATTTCAGTTTTTCCATCAACACTCCATGGAAGTTATCTACATAGAAGAAAACAACAACCGCTTCAACTCTTGTCCCCTCTGAAACGTATTTTAATACTTGATTCAGCTGGAAGAGGTCTTTCAATATTGTGCTGTCTTCTGTTTTCTGAACAGTTACCTTATCTAGTCTTTTAACTGGGATCCTCACTACTGAATGTTGTGCAGAAGCTTGGCAGAAAGCGAAACCTTTTCAGATTCATATATTCCATGCTATTATGCAAGCTGTTTGTATGTCTCACTAGTACTAGCAAGGGTGTAATTTCCTGTTTGTCTTCTATTTAAACCCGTTCCTGAGGTTTTGTTTAAGCCCTACCAAAAGAAATACATTCCAAATCACAGCAAATGGCTTTTCTAAAAGTAAGTACTAACATCTGAATTAAACTACACATATATGTGTCTGTGGCTGAAGAAATAAATTAGAAGCAGAAATGCAGAGTTTTCTTTTAGGTATAATATGCGAATAAATCCGAATTGCTGGCCAAAAAAATATTGTCCTCGTTAATAGAAATTCTGTTCAGAAATATTGTAGAGTCTTCAGAAATCTTAAGCATCACAGGTCACCGTGGATAGTCCTGCTCTCAAGGAAAGGAAGAGCAGGGTGTCCTTCTCCAGGGTCTGGGCATTTCTTCCTCCCCTCCCCGGCACAGCCAGTGACTGTGGCCTCTCTCCATTTTGCAGCATGTGACACCAGTGAGGGGGAGCAGCTCCTTGTCCTTGGCTCTCCCCAAAACAGAAGCAGAGATGCATGTTTGCCACAAGAAGCAAGCATGTCCAGAGGGACAGAGTGGAGCTGCCCCATCTGCCATGACGCTTGAGGTGACATTGCTTATGTGATCCCCGGTTGCCACCATTTCTGCCTGGGCTGCATCTTGCAGTGGGCAAAGAGAAAACTGTCATGCCCCATTTGCTGGCAGACTGTTAACGCCATCATTTACTCTGTGCGGTCAGAGGAAGACTTTTTGGAGTTGGTTCCTCCACCCTCCTCAGATCCATCGGTCGCTGGCCACCAGGACAGGTAGGGGGGCTCCGGAGCTGGTGCCCAGGACTTACGTGGCTGGCTTGCATCCCAAGGTCTGGGTGGACCTCTTCCAGGCCTCCTTGGAGATCCTCGAGCCCCTGCTGTCCTGGACGAACTGGGTGCTGTACGAGGCCCACTGGTGGGAAGTGGCCTTGGCCCAGGGCACCATCATAGACAGTCTGTGCTGCTACAGGCTGGACAAGGAGACCTTCATCCAGGAGCTGCAGCCCTTCCTGCAAGACCAGATGGTGACGTTTGTTCAGCCAGCTCATTGACGTGGCAGCAGAGCAGATCCTGTGGCACCTTGAGCTCCTGGCCTCCTGTGCTGCCAAAGAGGAGCAGGACAGCCCTGCGGCTACCCCTGGCTCCTCCACCTCCCCGGGGAGGACTCCTGTCCCCAGCCCCAGAGTGCAGGAGGAGACCCCTGAGGAGCTCGGGCTGGCAGTGGCAGATCCCTCCACTGCTCGCCAGGTCAGGGACTGCTCACCTGGGGGGCCCCGGCGCCCCCCGAAGGGAGGGCCAGCGTCTCTCCCACCTCTTCAGCCCACAAGATTCCATGTCACCAGCAACACTAGGGTGCCCCAGAAGCCAGCAAAACCAGGGCACGGCCACCAGCTGAAGCATGTACTGGCCCCCAAGGGGACTGGGAGACACTTGTTAGTAATCTGTTTATGAAAGAAGAAAATAAAACTGTGAAAACTGCAGGAAAAATCTTAGTCTGTTACAAGCAGCACAACTGGCATTGCTATCTCTGCCACCCCTGATGGTTTCTCATCTTTCTCCTGGTGCTGTGCACACCTTCCCCCTTGTGTGTCTGCTGCAACTTCCACATTCTCTCTCATAGCTTGCCCTGAAGCACCAATTCATCAGAGGGTATTTCATCAGAGGGTATATTAGAGAGGGTATTTCTCACAGGTTCTTCAGGAGATTATATGTTTTTAACTATTGCCATCTCAGGTCTTCCTTCCAATGTGTCTCTCTTATCAAATCGATAAATTTCAGGCAAACAGAATTTTGCATTGTACTGCCATTTAAATGTACTTAAGCTATATTTTATTATCTTCTGTGATGGGCTAATAATGATCAAAGGAAATTAGTTATGGCATTTAAAGATCTTCTCAAATTTAGCCTCAGACTTTTCCCCTTTTTGTATTTTTTCTTTGAGTTGTTTGAATAGACATCCCGTGAGTGTACAGACTTAATTCTTTCTATAGAGAGATTAACATACTGCTAACGTTCCTGAAACGGGTCTTTAGCTTTTTCAAAAATAAGGAATAATAGTAGTGCATGGATAGAAGGAAATGGAGCTGTTATTCGGCAAAATAACAATAATTCTGTAAATAAATGGTTCTGAGCCTTGGTTGCCTACACGTTGACAGACCAAAATGGCAGCTGCTCTCTGTTTTGGCTGGAGGGTTATTTCCCTGAAGCACTGTACCTCTCTCCTGTTCCTAGCTTTCTTCACCTCTAGTTTGTATGTGCCAGCCCCAGGGGTCTGATGTGTGTTGCAGCACTGGGCAGCTGGGACACAGCAGGGAGAGCCTGAGCTGGGGCCAGACACATTGCCTGGGAAAGAGATACAGGTGGTCTTCCGCAAATCTGCTCCACAGGTGAAGAATTGTCTGTTTGTGGAGAAACATCTAAATGCCATTACCACCTTTGTCCATGGGATTTCATTCCTATCCTGGGACTTATGCATCGTGTCTGCATCTTCATGATAAACAGCCAAGGCCATAACCTCATGGTGAGGGTCATTGTGTGCCTGCAGAGGTGAAGACGGGGTGAGTAATGAAGGGATCCAGCTTCAGCTTACAATGTCTGCTCAAATTAAAGGCAAAATTCCCAGTACTTCAGCAGTGGAGGACTGCACCTGTGATCTGTGGTTTTACAATAAAACACTCTCTTGGGCAAAGCTAAACAGGCACAGAGGTGTTCACAGGTCCCCAGCGTTAAATTTAAAAGTACACATATAGAATTTCAGTAGTAATTTCCAGTTTCATTTGTCTTCCTTATTTTTTCCTACAGGTTCACGTGTGGACTTTTCATACTCGTTTTTTTTTTATGTTAAAGCTGCAACATCATTCCCAGTTGTTTTGTTTGCACTACTGAGAATTACTTCAACAATTTTCTTAATCAGGTCTGCATAGAAATTTTGATTTTTTTGACAGTCTTTTTCTTTAATAAATACATTTTACACTAGCATACTTAACTGATGATATTAACAGAGCATGCGTAATAAAACTTAATTTCTTTATAAATTCCCATTTCCCTTTCTAGGTGCTTTGAACATCTGTTTGTTGTTTTATTACTTTGGTTTCCATTCTCTGTCCTCCTGTTAAGGAATAAAGCATTTTTGAGATTTACTTGATTTTGAAAAGCGAAAGACAGTGTGGTCTCATTGGCTTAATAGGACTAGAAGCAAGTGTCTGCTGTTTCCTTCTTCTTGCTTTTCAGCTGAATTGCTGGACAAAAGTTGCCAGGCTTTGAGATGTACTCACCATCCAAATATTCCTATTGATGATAATGATATTTGGAGTGCTAAGCATATTTGAAAAGTATGAATTTCTGTTCAACTTGTATTTAAATGAAGTCACATTGCTTTATGTTGGTGATGGGATGGGCAGGTTATGCTTGCAGCAGGTTTTAAAGCTGGTGAGTCTTTACATTGTTTGTGTCTGTCTCCTGTAGAAAGAGTCATCTTTCTTTCCTTCTTTCCTAACTGGTATTTTTTTCTTCTATTATTCTTATGGTGTTCCACCTCTTGTTATTTTAGAGGGATGTTATTTAGAAGGATATATTTCTAGAGAGCTCCCTTCCTCTCCAGATACCTGATCCAGTTGCCACTTTTGGCTTGGACATGCCCTCTAGCTTTTCATATTATCTCAGCAGAGGAGCCATGGGATGAGCTGAATTATGTTGGTGTGATGCTATTGTCAGTCTCTGTGAGCTCCACTTAAAACCACGTGAACTCCTGTGTATAGAGAAGAGAAGACTGAGAGGGGATCTTGTCAATGCTTATAAATATCTAAAGGATGGGTGTCAAGAGGATGGTGTCAGACTCTTTTCAGTGGTACCAGGCAACAGGACAAGGGGCAATGGGCACAAACTGGAACACAGAAAATTCTGTTTCAACATGAGGAAAAACTTCTTTGCATTGAAGGTGCCAGAACAGTGAAACAGGCTGCACAAAGAGGTTGTGGAGTCTCCTTCTCTGGAGTTATTCATAACCCGCCTGGATGTGTTCCTGTCAACCTGCTGTAGTGAACCAGCTTTGGCAGGGGGTTGGACTAGATGATCTCCAAAGGTCCCTTCCAATCCCTGCCATTCTGTGATTTTGTGAACTGAGGTGATGCATTCAGAGTAACTCAAATATGTGGAAAGCACTATGTCTTCTAAGTCCCAGTCCCAAACTTCAACTAGACAATTAATCTTTCCATTTTCAGTGGAGCCAGCTTTTATAGAGACAAATTCATAGAATGGTTTAGGTTAGAAGGGATCTTAAAGATCATTGCATTCCAAGCCCCCTGCAATGGACAGGAACACCTTCCACTAGACCAGCTTGCTCAAAGCCCCATCCAGCCTGATCTTGAACACCTCCGTGGATGTGGCATCCACAGCTTCCCTGGGCAACCTGTGCCAGTGCCTCACCACCCTTACAGTGAAAATTTTTTTCCTGATATCTAATATAAATCTACCGTCTTACAGTTTGAAGCCATTACCCTTCGTCCTATCACTACGTAGTCTTGTAAAAAGTCCATCTCCAGCTTTTCTGTAGGCCCCCGGTCAGGGGGAGGCCACTATAAGAAAGGCCACTGGAAGGCCGCTATAAGGTC
>VYZM01024660.1:0-11350 GCA_013398915.1 Dromas ardeola
CCGAACCATTCTATGATTTGTGTAGTATTTAAGCAGAAATGTCGCTTCTGTGTATACTCTCTTGTTTGATTTGTTGATTTGATGGAACTTAATGCCCTATATGTGTATATATATTTATAGTTTAAGAGTTGATGAGATAAGCAATTGATGAAATGGTTGGGAGGGGGTTTATTGGTACCTTGGGATGTAAAAGGAGGAAGTAAGTTAACTCAATATACCATTATTAAATCAGTGAACTTATATGTTTCAGGCCCCCCCCCCCCTTTCTGTATGCAGAACAGCTTGCAAGCTATCATGCCTTGCGTTAGCAGTGCAATTTTGTCTGCATGTCTGTATTTTTTCAGGCTTATTTTGAAATTAGGAAATTATTTCAATTTTCATTTTTTGCTTTTATTTTCTTTTGAGAGTCTTAATCATCCATACAGCTGAAACCCTTTTCATAAGATCTTGCTCTTTCACACCTTGCTTAATGAAACATTTTCCTCTGCCCTTGGCAAATTCATCTTGCCCACTTGCCTCTATCTATTAGAAATGCCTTTTTGAAGTGGGTTTTCCTAATCAGATGCTTCAACTAGATCAGCATTTCTTTGAATCTCTGTGCTAGCTCCCCCTTTGCATTCTCCACAGAAATAATATGGCTGTCTTATTGTCCTTTCTACCTGTCTCCAGTTTACATATCCCTTCTCATTTGTTAGTAAAATCTTGACTGTTGGCTCACCTCTGCCAGTGATGCTATATCGTGCACAGGTAAAATATTCAGAGAGGTACCTTTGTACTTTCTCCAATTTTAGAAGAACTCCCTTTTACAGAAAAATAGGAAGGAAAATACTTAAAAGTTCCCATAGAGGTCTACCAACTTGTGGCATGAATTATGTGAGCTGATGCAGCAGCCTGCTAAAGTGTTCTCATTGCGCTTTTGTTCCCTGTGTGCCTGCCTCTATCTGCTGAGGTCCTCTGGTCCTCAAAGCAGAGGCTTTCTGGGGTGGGGGAGTCACTTCTGTGTGTCTAGTGCTGAGGGTAATGGCAGCTTCACCCTCAGCTGTACTGCAGAGTAGGTGGTCGCAGTCACGCATTTCCACCTGCACCAGTTCTTATGCTGTGTTGTCAAATGAAAGAAGTGAACCAAAGGACTGCAGTGATGGGTTTTTGAAGCAAGGCCAGGCTGCAAACCCTGTGGCACAGGCAGTGAAACAGGGTTGTTGCTCCAGCAGCTTTGGCTGAGCTTTTCTCCCTGAGACTGTGGACTCTGCTAGACTGATCACTGCTGTTCGTATCATACGGCTCCTCCTTCATGGAGAACATCCCTTTCCCCCTTGTGCCAAGTTCCTCTGCGGGTCCCTACTCATCACTGGCAGCAGGAGAACATGAAGTGACTGCTTTGAGTAATGCTTCCTGAAAAGCTCATGATGTGGGTTGGAATTGGGATTTATGTGGATTTCTTGATCAAGCCCTCAGTGCTTCAGTATACCTGTTGGTAAACACGATTAGTGGTTGATGGAAGGAGTTGCTTTGACACTTTGATACAGAGGTAGCCATAGTCAAAAGTGTTGTTAGATTGTGTATCTCCATATGGAGCACTTTGCTTTAGTAGAGAGTACTGGATTGGCTTCAGATGCCGTAGAAAACCATGCTTTAGTTGCTACTATAAAGCAAATCCCAGGATTACCATCTAATATGAATGATATATACGTTTGTTTTCTGGGCTCTTCACTTTGAAAGCTTTTAGATGACCAAAAGATCATTTTGGTAGCTTAAAACAGAACAAATGAGCAATAAACTGTAAACAGAGCCTATACAGGAGAAGAATTGGTATTTGGTTTGGGAAATAATTCTCTTCAACCAGACAGGCACTTCAGGTGAGAAGGAAGCATCTGTCTGCAGCCTGATAAAATCTGTTGCAGTGGAGAGGGCACATAAAGAAGAAAAGATCCCTTTTGTCTGTTACTTTAATAAAATATTCTATTTGCATGCTTACTGAGTTGAAACATTGGACAGTATAAACTGTATTCACTCCGAATACAAAATCAGGTAATTCTGTGGTCTTTTCCTCTTTTTAAAAATAGATAGGGTTTTATCCTGAAATTAGCTATATAAATCATGACTGAAGTTGTTATTGTTCTGCCTCAGCAATAGCACTGATGCCCTCAACCCATGTATTTTCTAGCAGTACTATTTCCCTGCTTTAAAAAAAAAGAAGACTGAAAATGCATGCAGTTGGCAGCTTGAATGTGCAAGTTGTGCAGTCTGGGTGAGATCAGTCTGCTAACTCTAGTGAGCTAAGCATAGCTATTGATGGTAGTGATGCTTTATTCCCAGCATGCTGTAATACTGTCAGCAGCTATGACTGACCTTTTATTTCCCATATATTATGCAGAGATCATGTCATCAAAACTTTGATTCCTGAGTTCTTACACTAGATGCATCATCCTCTCATATGCTATATTTTTTCTCTGTAGGACCTGTAAATCTAGCAGGTTGGACTGGGGGATGAGAGGGGTTCCTCAGGACTGCAGGGATGCAGGACAGAGACTATCTGTTCTCCGTGAGCTCCACAAAATAAGTGGAAGCAGCGGACAAGTACAGATGGACAGAGGAGAGCAACAGAACAGCTGCAACGTGGTCAGAGCTTAAGGTTTTGCTGGGTTAGTTTTTACCTTCAGGTCTCCGAACAGCTTCACGGTGTTGTCACGAACTCTTGACAGTGTGGGTTCAGATAAAGTGCCCAGGGCAGGGAAAAAATGGGGTTGTGCTGGTTTATGTTGGTTCTACTACTTACAGGCTCAGTGTTTGAGACTACCTACATTGGGGATACCGTAGTACCTACTAAGCATTCCCGATGTTGCTTTTCCATCTCTTCCTTCATACTGGCAATTGCGTGGCCAAACCTGAATTCCCTTTTTTTTTTTGATTAATGCATGCCCTGATCATAGAGCACCAGTGCCAGCCCCAGACAGGCTTTTGGCAGCCTTAATTGAGATCAGTGTTAGCTGCCAAGGGGCAAATTCTCACTGAATGTGAGGTTTTCTCACCTTTCTTCCCTGCTCTGTCTCTCCTTATTCCTTTCCCCACTCATACAGTGATGCTGAGCAAGAGCACTTCTCAACAAAGTGCTTTTTCTTCAAAGATGGGTTTGCCCTTCCCCATCAGGTTTTGCATGCTTTTTAAAGATCATCTCTCTGCTCTATCTTCAGCATTACAGAATGGCATCATGCTTGGGCTTTGAAAGCTGCCATCTTTCTTTCATTGCTGAATGGCCTCAAAACTAACGATGCTTTTTCAGCATCCAGCATGAAAAAGGACTCCTGTTGCTATGTCAACAGTTTTGTTTTCATTTGCAACTACTTACCCACCCCTTAAGATATCTACATCAACCTGATGCACTCACAGCCCAAGGCCACATGTGATAAAGATCAGCATAGCTCAATTTTGCTAATATACCTGGTGTCCAAGTGGGACCACTTTGGAGACCATCCTTGTCCAGTGAAATATTGATTTTCCTGCTGCAGTAACTGGAGTAGTGATTTCTCTTTTCCAAACATCTCTCTAAAGAGCTCGCCTTTCATGCTGCCGCAGATCTGGGTGACTTGCCTGGCTTGTCACTCAGCTCAGAAGAATGATGTGATATTAATGACCAAGAAGGTAGTGTGCCTTTTTGGAAGAGAACTAATGTTTGCCAGCTGAAAGCAAGGTCTTACCTTAATAGATTCTCATGGGTAAGTACTCTGCTCTATTGAAAGTCTGCAGTGACTCAGAAAGAATCTATTTGTGTGAACATACGACATGGTTAGGGTGGAGTTAGGCGGCTTCTTTGGGCTTAAGCTACAAGACTACCTTTAGCGTATGAATTGAGTGCAGTGTTCAAAGGCACAGACGAAAAGGTTTGTCATTTCTTTCAAGCCTGTGGAAAAACTTCAGAGCAGTGCTCAAAATTCAGCCTTTATGAAATCAGTATGGCATGCAGCAGTGCAGGACTTGCCTGTTACTGGTATTGGACTTTACCTGCAGGGTGTCTTTTCTTTTTGTGGGTATTCAATAATCATCTTTTCATCTGTGGTCTCTGAAGCTATTCGCAGGGGAAGTAGGGGACAAGTTCCATGTTCAGCAAGTGCACACTGGTCACCTTATAATTTAAATTCATTCCAGAATTCGTTGCAAAGGTTTAATTTGTTGTAACCTTTGAAGTGTCTATAATACTTCAGTAAGTCGAAGGTCATTTGTAGGAATCTGTATTTTTGGACAGTGTGGCTATGATCATATTTCTGTCCCAACAGTACTTACTGGTGGGGGAAGCACTGATCTTAGGTTAGAACACCGTCTTGATAACTTAAATGTTATCCCTCTTCATGAATGCTGAGATGTAAATAAAAATGAAACAGTGAACCATAGCTTCTGCTCAGGACTGGTATTCAGGAGAACTGCAGCTATGATTTAAACCTATGATTTTTTTTCAGTTAAGCTGACTTACGTGTATCTGCATGTCAGAGATGCTATCAGATCAGCCAGGCACTGCACAGTGCTTCCTAGGAAATCATGAAGGGACATGAAACCACTCATAGGTGTGCAGGACATGTTGTACGTGCAAATTTCACATAAGCCTCAGAGTTTAAAAGCTTGTATAACTTTTTTACTTGCACAGAAAACGTAGTCTCTGACTTGTGTCGGGTAAAGCATTTGCAATGAATACTGAGTAACAATATAGAGACCTATTGGGAGTTTCCGAGCTTTATCCCAGAGGTCATCATGCTTTGGTAAGAAGTGAATGAAAAATGAACTTGAAAAGCTCCATTTGATTCTCTGGAGAAGAAGATAAATCTGTCATTTGCAGAAATGAGCATGCTAATTGTTTGCTTAAATATTCTTTTCCTGAACATTTTGTCTTACAACTGGTGTAGAAGTCAGTCAATGTTACAAAATTCAAATTTAAATTGAAATGAGCCTTGAAATTCAGGAACAGATAGGCAACTCCAAGATTCATCTCTTCCTCAAAATGCCAAACTGTTCTTGCTGCTAGCTGTTGCTGTATCCCTTAGAGTTTAATCCTTTCCAACCTCGGCAGTTTCCAAAGCTGCATTTTTTTCTGGTAGCTTATTTAAAGGAATTGCCCATTGGAATGACATCCTCTGTAATGGCTTCCTGTGTTATCTCCTGTTCAGACTGCTGTGTAGATTAACTGTTCCACCCTTTTATTTGGGTACTGTGCACATTTAGACTTTTATAACATACACTACTCTTTCCATACAAACTGCCGAAGATTCTCACATTGCTTAGGAAAATCTGTAACCTGTGAATGCAGTGAGGACTCTTATCTCAAAGGCATCTTTTCATAGTGCCTGAGCACCATAAGCTTTTAAGAGGAGAGTTTTGGAATGTTTGGGCTAGGTTCCTCTAAGGAGGCCTGTTAGTCATTTGAATCTCAAGAAGATGACAAAAAGTAAGACTGCAATGTGTATACAAATCTTGTTGCTCTTCACATGACTTATTTCATTGCCTAGCTAGAGTGTATATAGCTTCTTTTCCACATTGGATACCTGTGTATCATGTGCTTTCCTGTGCTTATTTCCTTGTCCACATAATCCACTATACCTTTGGGATTTTGGTTTAAGCATTCTTACTGAAGGTTGAATATTAGTGATTGCAACACTATATTTAATATCTGTCATCTCTTTCAGTGGAGTCCGCTTTGAGGGCAGTTTAGGTAATGAATCATATCACCATCTCTAGAACCTCATAAAAGGAGTCTTATATCTCCTCAGGCTAGTGAATCAAAATGTAGTTCTGGATTAAAATCGGGTTTGATAATTTGGCAAACTCGGGTCCTCAATTGCATATTGTAATGCATGTGGCAATAGCCTGCACCTTCCCTAGAGCCAGTTTGACTGCTCTGAAGCCTGTTTGGTTGTTTTTATATGATGTTTGCTGATACGACAAAAACCTTAAAGCTGTTGCTTCATAAATGCATCCTTAAAATCCTAGGGAGGATGTTCCTTTTCATATCTACCTTCCTTAATGTCTCAAGCCCTTATCTACGTGATCTTGACCTCTTGGAGCGCATGGTCCCTGCGAGTCTGACTGTGCTGCCCTTTCCCTCCATCACAGCTCCATGACATGCACAACTTTGAGTCATTCAAGAACCAGAGCTGACCATGGTTTTGCAATAAGAACAAAAACTGTGTGCAATAAGTATCTTGAACCGGGAGAGATCTGTTCAGCAAATGAGGTAGTACTTCTGGCTTTAACAGAAGTATCCAACACTCTTTGTACAATTAAGACTTGTGCTCATGTGAGAAGAGTCAGATCTTCAGAGATATGGTCTGTTTAGATAGCATGGGTTGAAGCACCTTTTACTATAAAATGTTCTTCATATGTTCTAGGTGTCATAAAACTTATTTTGGACATCAGCCTACATGCACTAGTGCACAGTCATGTGTGTTACATAGTCAGTGAGAGAAGTTGGATTAAGAGTCTGAACAGTACATAATTCTTTTTTCTCCTTCAGACATAAAGAATGAATTCTTCTGAAATCTGCAGGTTGTTACTGCTATTGTCTTCAATGGTTTTGAAACATTAGTAAATCTTCCTTGTGTGTACTGAATATATTTTTTTCTCCAACAGTCTGATAGAAGGCAATCTTTGCACAAAAAAATAGCTATTCCTTATTCCTGTGAGAAATCTCTGTAACTCTTTAAAGCTATAAAGGTCAAAGATTCAAAGGAGTTCTAGAGAAATCTGTTTTGCTTCCCCCTCTCATCAGAGCCCTTTTCTCAACTGATTAAGTTCTCTAATGTTTTATGTCTCCTCCTCTCCTTAATATGAGACAAGTTATTTAGGGTGGAGATTTTATGGGCTGCTGTGTCAAAAGCTTTAGACAAGTCAGTAAAAAATGTCCCCAGTGTATAAAGACCATTATCCACAACCTAGCAAATGCCATCTGTAACTTCAAGCCGTAGGGAATCTGTTGAATACAAAGGTTAAAAACCCAGTTGGCGGTTCCCATCAAGGCTGCTGTTCCCTTCATCTGTTCAGCAGAGGGAGATATAGATCTTTAGTGAAATGCTAGTGTTGATATATATTTAAAAAAAAAAAGTACATTTGGTGTTAGCAAGAGATGAAAATCACTGGCTGAAGCAGTATATAGTCTTCCCTGCAGAGGTGTGTCAAAATATTTCAAGTCCTAACCTGAAACCCTCTGCTGTAACATCGTGGAGCCTTTCCTTGGTAGAAGGAAAGGTAGGAGATGTTTATTGTGCTGTTGGTTTTGCCAGAGATTAAACTGAGGCTACCAGACATTTTTAATCTATCCTCAGCTCTCTTTAAATCAGTTTTCATGGAGTGGAACTTTCTCACGTTGCTTCCTTTGTCATCAAGTCTGCTAAACAGAACACAGGCGTTTTCCATCTTAAAGCTGTGCTCTTACTTCATTTAAATGAAAACCTGGGCTGGTTTTATGTTGGACTCCCTAAATATGATTATTTTTTTGGAGGCTGGATTTGTATTGGATTCTCTAAATACGATTTTTGGAGGCTGTTGCCCATCATCTGTGTTGCAGTGTAGGAAAATGAGATTGAGTTGTCATCCCCAGATACTCATGTGACTTCCTCTGCTTTAGAAACTTCTTTCATCTCCTTGCTAACATCATGGGTTCTGTGGCTTCCTCACTTAAAAGGTATTTTTTTTTTAAGATTTTGCTACCAGCAAAATAAATCATACAGACTTTGCTTATCTTGTATAGTTTTCAGAGTGTGCTGTAAGGGAAGAGCACATGGGGCTCTGCAAGGAAAATCTCTGTTGAATGTTTTTCCAAAGTTCAGTCCCTCCTTGGGTGGCTGCTGAATTTTTGACACCTATGAAGATGGGGCGTGTGGGAGCTGCCAGGTCTGATAAAACGGTGTTTTAGACCACTTGTCTAGACAGAACTTCGATAGCAAACATGAATGAAGTACCACATCCCAAATCATCTCAGGCACACACATGAAATACAAAATAAGGGCGTTGTTTCAGTTTGATGCTGTGGACCAGAGCGTTGCTTCTAGAAGAGATCACTGGGATTCCCCTAGGGCAACAGAAAATGGTTATTCAAAGGAAAAACTGATCCTTTACTGCAAAGGGAACTCCAGGTAAAAAGAGGAGGAAAAAGCAAATGCATCAAATGGGTAATTTTGTCTTAGTTATAGAAACAAAGTACTTGTAATTTCTGCTGGAACAGAAAATTATGAATACAAAGCCATATCCAGCAAACATTTTAATGTGCATGTAATGATGGCTGTTGGAATAAAATTTTTGTGGCTTATTAGTTTTGGGTTTTTTTGAAGGGAAAGTATAGACAGGAAAAACAGAAAAAAAATCCATTAGCTTTTTCCGCACTGCAATGTTCCACAGGGAGTTGTTGGGGTGAAATGGTTTTATTTCTGTGCTCTCTTCCTTATGTGATTTGCCATGCTGCAAGTGGAAAACAGCACACTGCATTCTTCAGCAAAATGCTCCAGATAGTTTTGTCTGTCAAAGGTTCTTTGCTTCAGGCTGTATCAAACCCATTTTTAGTCCCCTTCCTTACAGTAAGGGAAATGGTTTGAAAGAGGGCACTGATGTCAGCTCACTGCTGTCGATATTATCTAATTTCTTCTTCAGAAAATTCTTGTGTTAATTTTTGGTGCAGGGCTTTGTTCACTCGAATTCAAGTCCACTTTGTTTCCCATCCCTAATGTGTTGTCATCTTTTCTCTTTTCCCAGATCATCTATTTCTTTTATGCAGTGGAAACTATCACACTGTCTTCTCTCCCTGAAATGGTTTGTGATAGGCCAAAGCCTGCGCTGATCATATCCTATCCCAATATTACTGTCAAGTGAAATATATATCTTTATAGTGTTTCTTTGGCTGGAAGGTTTCCTCACTGTTCTTTGTCGAATACCAAAATGCCACCCTGCCTTTCTATTGCTATAATAAAGACCTTTTTTTACTCCATACACTCCCTTCTGCCATGGAAGAGACATGTGAGTAAAAATAGTCTTTTTTTGTGGTCCCTGCATGAAGATCCACATGTCTTGTTGAGTTGAATTATTCCCAAAGATGGAGTGTTCAACTGTCCTGTGTCCCCAGTGTTCTCTTCAGAGCAAGACCCGCATACGGATGTTCAAACTCCAGCCTGGCCTTCTGCCGCAGGGGAGATTAAATCTCCACCCTAAACTTCTTGAACAAAGCCACTTAAGTCGCATGAAGATCTCTTAAGTCCTGTTGTTTGGTATTACAGACTTGGCAACAGTTAGAGTTCAGCAGTTCTCCATTTTTCACTAGTAAGTAAAAAAAAAAAAAAAAAAAAAATTAAAGGAGAACTAAGGTTGTATGACAGTGCCTCATGCCACTGCTATCATCTGGGAGTAGGTAGACAAAACCTGAAAGATCTGAGAAGCCAGAAACTTGTGCATAAAAACACAGCCTAAACATTAATGCTGTAATGTGGTGGTGATGATAATGAGAGGTGTGATGAGGTGATAATGAGAGGAATAATGAGAGGTGGGCTAACGCCTATTCTTTCATATGTCAATAGCAAATTCACATTTAAAAAAAAAATTCTCCCTAATCCTTTGACATAACAGTCCTTTTCAAGGCAGCTAAGATGAGGGAAGAGTTTGCGGAACTCCGTCTTTGGAAATGCTCAGATCCTGAGTAAGTAGGACCCTTGAACACAATTATTTAACTTTGAAAGTTGAATCTAACTTTGCAGTTGTCCCTTCTCTGAGCAGGAAGTTGGCCTGGCTGGATTCCAGAGGTCCCTTCCAATCTACATTATTCTACAACTTTCAGGGCCCTTGAGCAAAAATGTATTTCAAACAGAAACTGCGCTCTGAATAGGATTAAGTTTCAGTTTGGGCTTCCTTGTAATTAAAGCCTGAGTTGTCTTTTGGCCAGCCTTTGATGATATCGCTGCCTTTGTGGAGAGGCTCTGTTTCCTGTTGTGGAGGTATGTAGAAGATCCACTGGAGAGGTTTTACTTTGTTATTAATAGCTTTTTAGTTAGTCTCTAAGTAAGTATGCAGCTTGTTAGATGGCTTTGAGGTCAAGAGAGTGCTGAGGCTTTTGTAGGTTTCCTTTCAAATGAAAGGAAATCTGTTTTAAAGCATTTTGTTTTCAAGATTTGGGT
The DNA here is from genome assembly GCA_013398915.1 of Dromas ardeola. Classification (NCBI taxonomy): domain Eukaryota; kingdom Metazoa; phylum Chordata; class Aves; order Charadriiformes; family Dromadidae; genus Dromas; species Dromas ardeola. The sequence continues at coordinate 10,137 of VYZM01024660.1, forward strand.
TCTGGTAGCAGCTGTCTCTCCTCAGGTTTCTGAGAAAGCAGCACTTGTTTACCTGGCCCTGGTTCAGGTTTCTGTAAGGATTGAGCATCTAATGTGCCAAGTCATCTTCAGTGTAGTGCAATACAGTACGCTGTAGTGCAGTGTACTACTGTTGATTTGAATTTATTTTTAAATCAAGATGATGTCCTTTTTTATCTCCTTCCTCTTTCTCCTCACTAACAGAAGAAGAAAAGTTTTTAATGGTGAAAACTGAGGTTGCGTGTGAGCCTTCTGATTCTGTTTCCATTTTTAGTCTAGCCAAAAGCTTTACCTCTGAGGATGTAAACTTCCTTTTTATAGCAAGAAATCACAGCGAGCCTGGCTGAAAGAGATGTTTGGTTTACCCATTTTGATGTTAAAGTTCTGTTCTGCTGCTGCTTGTTTACCTATGTTCAAGAAAAATTCATTAAGGTAGCTTGCCCTCTCCTTCATGCAATACCACTTAGGGGAATGAGAATGTGTACTCTTTCTTTTCACCCGGAGACACTTGAAACACAAGCTTTGGTTTGAACCACTGGGTTCTGGACACTTGCAGGCATAAGGATATGGTTATATTTTCCTGCTAAACAAATTGCCTAGGTACAATTCTAGATAGCTTTGAAGGCTTCATTCTGTTTACTCTGTGTCCGGAGTAATTTTGCTTATTCTTGCTATACAGAGGAGAAACAAATGAAAGGAAAGAGCAGTTTTGATATATAGATGTTTAAATATAAATAATTGGAATTCAGCTAACCCCTTCAATATGTATTGAGCATTGTGGGCTTCCTTCAGGAACTCTGGAATCATTTTTTACCCAGTGAAAGTAGAAATGGATTCAAACTCCACAAAATCATGCCTTTCCTCTTTCTTCTTGACTAAAGATATTTTGTGGGCTTTTTTGGGCCCTTTTGTTTTGTTTGTCTTTAGGTTTCTTAAGGATAACCTAATTGGAAGCGAGCAGAGGTATCTTGCACCAAATTTGCTGACTCAGTTTAAATCTTGTTGAACATGACATCTAAATACACCCCTCAGACTATAAATTGTCTCTTATTTTTACTACTGATGTACAGAATTTCACTGGTGAAAATGAGCAGCCTTGATCCAAGTTTGAAGTTCACATGGAGGAAAACAAACAGACGAAGCTGAGGACATGAGTTACTAGATGCAGCAAGTTATAGATTCATAGAATGGTTCGG
>VYZM01024682.1:0-16540 GCA_013398915.1 Dromas ardeola
CGGAGCGGACCCTCGGGGAGCCCGGGGCCGAACGGACCCCGGCCGAGCCTCCGCGGGCCCGGCCCGGCCCGGGGGTGAAAGCCCGGTAACGGCACGGCCCCCCCGAGCCTCCCCCGGCCGCTCGGGTCGCGCCTCGCAGCGGGTGAAGGCGAAGGGCCCTGGGGAGAAGCGGGGTGCGGGGGAGGCAGAAGGGCCTGGGCGGCATCGCCCCTGCCCGCATCGCTCCCCTCCGAGCACCCCAGAGCGCCCAGGGGTGTCCCCCCCGGCGCCCCCCATGTTTCAGGGCTGTTTCCCCATGGTGCAAAACGAGGGGGAAGAGTCTCCCCATCGCCTCCTGAAACTCGGCCCCGCACCATCTCCATCCCCACGCAGCTTTTCCTCCGCACGTGCTCACGACGCTCGGTGCCGCCCCGGCAAACTTTGCTGTGTTCCCCCAAAAAGCGAGGAGAGAAAAAAAAAAAAAGCAGTGCTTTGCTTCCCCTGGAAAACATACAGCATTAACTATAAACGTAATTACATCTCGTGCATACCTGGTGTTTTTCTGCCTTGTGAAGCGCTGCCAAAAAATAGTTATTAATAGTATTAATAAAATAACCTGAACTCATGGATTTTCCTGCCCCGGCCCACGAAACCCACTTTCCCAAAGGCTCCACAAAGCTGGAGATTTGTGGAGAGTCGAACGCTGATTTTGTTCTCGTTGCCCAGACTAAAGATAGCTTCAAAGATATTGCAAAACACAAATTTATTTTTCTTAATATCTTTCATGCAGATTTCATTCCAAAACGCTGTACAGTCAGATAATGTAATTACAGAGCTAAATAAAAACAAAGGGGCAGGGGAATTGGTGGAGATGTTGGGCAAGGGAAGATGTTTTCCGAATGAGCTTAGAAGGGATGTGGGAAGTCAAGAAGCAAAAAACACTCGTAAGGCTCTTTCACCCCCAGAGTTGGTGTGAAGAGGAGCCAGAAGGGACCCCTGTGGACCAGAATAAAGCAAAATAGGGTGTTTAACAAATAGTATAGTTTGAAGAAGGTTTGGGAAAAAATGCTGTTTTGACACGGAGTTTGTAGGATGAGAAGGTGCGTAGAGATGGCCTCAACGGCCTTTGGGAAAGCTGCTCACTGCCATCCTTCCTGAAGTCAAAGCCTGGAGAGAAAAGATACCCGCCCCACTGTGTACCACGGCGTCCAAGGGCCCGTTTCGAGCAGTCACTGCCTGCCGTGAAGCCTTCATCACAAGTCATGGTGACTTGGCCAACCATTCCTCACCCACACTGCTGAAAGATGCAACCCTGACTCACTTTGAGCCTCACCCTGTTTTGCTGCCCTTCGGTACGTTTGTAACGTGGAAGAGCCTCCTGCCATCCCGTGTCCATGAGCCGTGTGGGTAAATCATCCCTTTGCCTTCTTTTGGGGTCTGTCTTCCCTCTGGAAGGGCGGTGTTTGAGCTCTCCAAGCTTCCGCAGCCCAAATCTTCTCCCATTCCTTCTGATCATGGACACGGAACGGATGCAGGAATCGAGCAGCAACCAGGAAACTGCCAGGGACACCAAACAGGTCTTCTTTTTCATATATACGTTTTCAATGGCCTGCAGTCTGCCTTGGCTGTCCAGCTAAGGTGGCTATCATGATGGGTGGTGGGGTTGGGTCCCCACAGGAGAGAGTTGCCAATTCTTGGTCAGATCTTGGAGTTTGAAGCTTTCCTCCTGAGGGATTTGGCCGCTGGTTGGTGTTGGCTTTGTGAAACCATCCCTCCAAGCCCAGCGTGCGTTTCTGCAGCCGAGCATGGATTTCATGCTGTTTGCGCGTAACAAATACCATCCAATTGGAGGTCCCTTCTGCCTGAAGGACAGCCCGTCCTCCTCTGGCGGGGTGAGGGCTAATGCAGAATTTCTGCGAGTCGAGACATTTTGAGTTAGGAAATTTGTATTGATGACGTTTAAGGAATTCCAAGGATGTTTTAATCCTGGCAGCATGAGATATCCATTGTGTCACTCAGGCTGAAGTCCCTCATGGTGAGGTGGCCTTTTCTCCTGTGTGTTAGGGCCAGACGTTTCGGCTGAGCCAGGCTGTCACTCCAGGAACATTCGGTGGGCTCTTCTGTCCTGCTTGGTACCACGTTTTTGCTTTATCTCTCAAAACTTTCCCCTGATCAGTGACCGGAGCCTGAAAACCCACACCCTTACTTCTGCAGTGCCCTCAGACCTTCACTGGGTGATAACTACTGACAGGCCCAATCCACGGATCTCCCCACCGTGCTTCAAAACTGGCTTTCCAATAAAGATCAATCTCTTGTCTTATTCCAGTTCTTGGTGGCTGTGGGCTGAGGGCACAGTGGTGCTCACACCTCCGCACGATTCCCAGCGTGAAAGCCTTAAATTCCTCCCAGGACCTCGGCATCTCCGCAGCACTGGGCTTGCCATGGGTAACTCCATGACTTCTCTCTGCTTTCCTGCCTGTGAAATGGGGCAGCAGCAGTGCTTCCCCGTTCCCAGGGAAGCTCTGTCGTCATCACAGCCTGGGAATGACATCCTGGTAGGAGCCAGGAGCAGGTTCCTGGTAGGAGCCCACCTCCCATGTGCTGGAGGTGAGGTCCCGGCTGCAATAAACCGATGTAATAATATGATTAAAGCTTGTCGTAGCACAAACATACGAGGGCTGGTTCTGCAAGCTCGATAACCTTTTGGCGCGCTGTATTTGCATGAATTACCCCAGCGTGTTTTAAGGCATTCATCACAAAGAGTTTCTCTTCTGTACGAGTGTTGCAGCGCTGTCTGTCACGAGGCGATGGACCGCCCTGGGAGTTCATGTGCTGCGGCAGAGACTTCTGCTTGAGCTGTTGTGTGAAGGACTTTGGTAGGAGGAGAAGGCTGTTGGGTGGACGAGGCAGGGGGAGATGCCACTTAGCCCCTGGAAAGGGTGTTACGGTGCACAACTAACTCCATCTCGCAAAAATGCAGATGAGGATGAAGTTGGGACATGCTGGAGGCGAAGCCGGTGAGATGATGAGGATTCTGCATAAGGCACTTGTGCTGTTTCCAGCGAGGAGCCTCTCCGCGGGGTACGTGCTCAAGAGTCTGGAGGAGGACATTACTGATAGCTGTATGCTGAAGTAAATCTGGAGTTTATGATCCCCTTAATCCCATCACAGCGCTCGCTCATCTGCCCCAAAGGTTCTCCTGATGGGACAGGGAGGGTCCCTCTGTTTCGGTGCCCACTCTGAAGTCAGAACTCCGAAACGCTGAAGTCAAGCCCCACGCTGGGGCGAAACGCTGACTGCTTCTCGTGCGCTGCCATAAATAAGGCGGAGTCGGCAAACCACAGTCAGGAAATGGCAAAAGGACTATTTATAATCACCGCTATCTGCAAAGATATTTGTGAGACCAGCAAAAAAAAAAAAAAAAAAAAAAAAATCCCCACTTCACTCTTCCTGACCATCTATTTGCTTCACTCTGAGGCATTAAAGCTCATCAGAGATGTTTGCCAACAGTTACATAAAAGGAAGTGTTGGATTATATTTGTCCTTGTCAGCACTGAACTGCTCCTTCCTTTTCTAGCTGCGGTCCCTTTCGTCCCCTCCTTTGCCAGGACCACGTGTGCGCTGAGCACTCGCTGTCAGCGCCTGCAGGTCCCTCGAAAGAGTCTGCGATGATCTTATATCCAACACGGCCCGGTGCTCACTGCGATGGGCTGATCCCAACGCACCAAATAACCAGCTGGGTGGAACAGGAGACCCAAACCCGTATGGGTTTAGAATCATGGCATCACAGAATGGTTGGGGTTGGAAGGGACCTTAAAGCCCACCCAGTGCCACCCCCTGCCCGGGGCAGGGACACCTCCCACCAGCCCAGGTTGCTCCAAGCCCCGTCCAACCTGGCCTTGAACCCCTCCAGGGATGGGGCAGCCACAGCTTCTCTGGGCACCCTGGGCCAGGGGCTCACCGCCCTCACAGCAAAGAATTTCTTCCTCAGATCTCATATAAATCTCCCCTCTTCCAGTTTAAAGTCAGTTACATCCAATACTTTTCCCTGCAGGATGATTAACAAGTTCTTCATTTGCATAAAGCCCCTTCAGAAATCACAGCAGCTGCGTCGTAAGGATAGGCTCTGTCAGGATGATGACGATAAACCCCTGTCCTGGGGAAATCCCGGTGAAAGCCTCGTGCTGCGGAGCCGGTGGTGTGATTTCAGATGCACGCGGTGCTTTGTTCCCCCTGGTCTGAGTGGGCTTGTGAAGAGCACGCATCTCAGGACGCAGCTGAATTTCGGGAGGAAAGGCAAGGGTGTGGGAGCATTTATAAGCATGTGAGCGCATATTTCACCTACATAAAAAAAGAAGCCTTTGGTTTTAAAAGCATTAAGATTGTATAAACGCGACACTGTCCAGAGCAAACTGCAAAGCAATAAAATCCCAAGCGGTGGGGCACTTCTTACCCACTCTTTAATGACCGCACAACACATTTCTGCTGACGGTGAGGTTTATTGCTACAACAAAGAGCTTCCTTCTGCCTCCCCCAAACAGTGCAACAGCCGCCTCCCAGCACTGGAATCTCCCCTGCCTTTCTCCGGAGGTGCAATGGCAGCAGGTTCCCGCTTGTGGGTCCACCAGATGGGGTGGCAGCCGAAAGTGCTTGGCCACCTGCCTTGGTGGGAGGAGGATGCTCGGAACCCAGGGGCTGCACCAGCGGCGATGTCGGGGTGCAAGGGCTGTGAGGAGAGCTGGAGCAGCCTCGCCTGGTCCAGGAAATACATGTTGGACCGAAGGAGAACCTCCCGGTGGGTGGATGAAGCCCCCAGGAGATGTCCAGGATCGGCACATCCTGCCGGCCGCACAGGCTGTGTGCTTGGGGCACGGCTCAGGCTGTGCGTTGTGCCGAGGATTGTGTTTGGCAGGAAAAAGGTGTCCAAGAAAATTCAGACACTGAAGCAAAGAACCTTAATAAACGGGATTTAAATAATAGATTTAGCTGAAAATCCCCAGAAGACGGATTTTTTATCCACACATCAGGTGCTGTAAGCTTAGAAAAAGATAACAAAACCTTCCTCAGACAGAAAAGGTTGAGTTTCTGCTTTAATTGAAAATCGTATGTGGTATTGATATTCCTAGAGAGATGTTATGTTAAGAAGGAGTTTATACTGAGAGATGTATCATCACTATTTTGGGGTAAATTAGATTAAAGTGATCTGCAGTTATCCCCATGCTAAGTAGTATAAACGGAAGAAATTGAAAGTTGAAGTTGTACTTAAAAGAAGCGCACCAAGGAAACCCGAACTCTGCTCTGCCGTAACGCGCAACCATCGACTGGTATTAGAGAGGAGTTGTAGTTTCCTGGGCCCATGATCAGATTCATCTGTCTCTTCTTTACAGTGTCATGGCAGAGCAGAATTAAGAATATTTGCATGCCTTAAATTGAGTCTTTCTGCTGTAATTGTGTAATTATGGAAATCACTATTTAGGGATCTGTAGTTATGGCTATGTTGAATTTTGCACTTCAGGCAGGCACACAATCTCTTTGTTGTAGAGCATTCCCTGCAAAATCCCAGCACCTACTTTTTGCATATCGAATACATGTCCTGGGTATGTATTTGCAAATTCATTAATTAACTTATCAGTTAAAACTAATTAAAAATCGGTCCTTTAACAAATCTAACGCATTGTGTCAGACCTGTCTTTTTTTTCCCAAAGATCCTATTAACAGAATAATGCAGACCCTGCAACCTTCCTGTGTAATTAATACTCACTGAAATCTTATATATAAATTTCACTCGGAGAATTTTTTTTTTAACAATGAACGGTCTCTTACGAGATGATAGTTAATAACTGAAAGTTTATTAAGCGAGGCTGGTTTGCAAGGTTTTCCTTCAGTTTCCCGTAAGGATTTGGTCCCTTCCAGCTCCCGTGGTCCCCCATGGCGGGATCAGAAGCCCAAGCCCAGCCGGCATGAGCTGCTCTGCCGGAGCGGGGCTGCACGGAGCCGTGGGCTCTGGAGGTTTGGGGCTGCTCTGGAGCGATGCTGGGAGGGCTGGAGCCCCTCTGCGGTGAGGACAGGCTGAGAGAGCTGGGGGGGTTCAGCCTGGAGAAGAGAAGGCTCCGGGGAGACCTTGGAGCCCCTTCCAGTCCCTGAAGGGGCTCCAGGAAAGCTGGGGAGGGACTCTGGATCAGGGAGGGGAGCCACGGGATGAGGGGAAACAGTTTTACACTGCAAGAGGGGAGATTTAGATGAGATCTGAGGAAGAAATTCTTTGCTGTGGGGGCCGTGAGCCCCTGGCCCAGGTTGCCCAGAGAAGCTGTGGCTGCCCCATCCCTGGAGGGGTTCAAGGCCAGGTTGGACGGGGCTTGGAGCAACCTGGGCTGGTGGGAGGTGTCCCTGCCCAGGGCAGGGGGTGGCACTGGGTGGGCTTTAAGCTCCCTTCCAACCCCAACCATTCCGTGATTCTATGATTCTATGAACACGAAGCAGCCAGACACATGGGAGAGTCAGGCTACAAGCATTAGTTTGAATAATGAACACATGCTGTCATTTAAAGTCATTATAACACCTTTATCACATTGTGTGTGGGCCGTGGGATGGGAGGTTGAAGAAGTGAAAGATTTCCTGGCTATTTTTTACCATCACAAATAGAATATAGTAAATACGTGACTGAACTGCTATAATTATTTTTATTAATACTCATCTGGGGTGCTCCAAACCATTCCCTTGCAGGTTTGCCGCCCGTGAGTAATGCGTCCATCCCAGACGCACGCCAGTAAAACCCTTTGTGCCGCACCGCTGCAGACAGCATCGCTTCTGAAAACAGCCCATAAACTTCCATGGGCTTATCCCAGACAAAGAGCCTGACCAAAATGTAACATATTGTCATTTATAATCCCGCCACAGCTGCTGACCCACCTTGGGTAGGTCTGGGCTGCACCCAAGCCAGTTGTGCAACTGGCAGAAAATCGCAGATCCTCATGGAAGGGCACTCGATAAAACCTGGGAGTTCTTTAATGGTGATCGGCACTGGCGTTACTCAGCGCTCACTGAAGTTTGCTACCCCTCGGAGATGAACTAAGAAAAAAAAATGGTAAAATTGAATAAGTCAATAGTAAAATTGAGTAAATTGTGGCTGCCCCATCCCTGGAGGGGTTCAAGGCCAGGCTGGATGAGGCTTTGAGCAACCTGGGCTGGTGGGAGGTGTCCCTGCCCAGGGCAGGGGGTGGCACTGGGTGGGCTTTAAGGTCCCTTCCTGCCCAAACCATTCTGTGATTCTATGATTCTATAAGTCAAGGGCACACTTAAAAATGCATTTTAAAAATGAAGCAGTGGCATCCAGGTCTCCTTGTGCGAACATCAGCTTTGATAAAGAGTCCCGTCCTTCCCCAAGCACCTGCGCCCCAGCAGTGCATGGCAACTCGGGATTTTCGCCGCTCCTGTGAAGCAGGGCTGGCAGCCCCATCCCGCTGTGGGACGGAGCAGCTCCTCGGCCATGTGAGACCCTCCGGTTCCCCCACTGAACCGGGAGCCCCTTGCCCTCGGCCCCACTCCCGGCCCCGGCGCTCGTCCTCCTGCTGCGCTGCCGAGCCCGCGCTCGCAAATTAACAAATTGCAAACACAACATTAAATAATGGCAAATGCATACTAACAAACAAACAAATAAATATTTCCAGTGCTTTATTAATAGAATTTTGACAGCTTCATTAGGTTGGTGAAATTTCAAGATACTTAATGAAATAATGCTTCATCCCTTGGCTTGTGATATAAATTCTAATGAAATGCGCAATTCCAATTCATCACCAACAAACTGTGATGCTCTGCTCAGAAGGCACTATCATACTGCCAAGGTTTTTATTTCCCTGACATTATGATCTTAACAATTTTATTTTAACAGTTAGAATGGTAGTGCCTAATAAGTTAAACAGCAGAATAAAAAATCCCTCTAGAAGTAAAAAAAGTATATGTTTAGGTGGAAGAGACTTCAGAACAGATTATGGGTTGTTTTATATTCTAAATATGACACATTAATATCTACTCATTTAATACTATAATTTTTTTAAAGTTCCTTTCACTGAAAGATGATCTTTATTTCTCTGAAAATTGCCTAGTGGAATCCCCACTTGTGCAAATGATAAGTGACTGCCGCACACCAAGAGCTAAACGCTCCAGAGCTCAATGGAGCTGCCCTTAAATGAACAAAGTAAATGGAAAAAAATTAAGTAGAATTAATATTATTAAAGATAATAATATAAATTATTAGTAGTATTCTATTAAGGTCAGATTAATCCCACTACAATTCAATTGGAATAATACATGCAATTTATGCAATCACAAATGTTTTAACATTTAAATTACCTTTTTGGCATTCTGGAAACCTGTATTTTCCATTCCAGAGCAGGGCAAACACTTCCCAGTGCCAAGGCTGGGAACCCCCCCCGCTGGCTGCTCCGGGCCGGGAGCAGCAGGGGCAGGCGGGGAGGGGGCCCGCAGCCCCTGGGCAGCCCCCAGCGGCTTCTGCCCCCTGCCGGGGGCTGAATTACGAATCGAGGGCTGAGATTCGGCTGCAGCCTCTGAGCCAAGGCTGGTCCCTCGCCTCTGGGTGCCGAGGTGTGCACCCCTGGGCTCTGGCCCCCCCACCCGAGGGACCTGGGGTCTCCTCCCACTGCAGCACCATGGAACGATGCGTTCAGAAACCATCACCAGTATTTACAGAGCTGTGTGTCCGGGCTCCCCGCAGGGGATGACACGCGAACGCGGCGTGTGTGCAGGGATCACCCTGTCCCGCGGCCGGGAAGCTTGGCTCTCAGCATCTCTGCCCCTGCACTTGTCCTGGGGACCCCTGCCAGGGGCATTTAAAAAAGGGGGAGATGTGGCACTTAGCGACATGGTTTAGTGGTGGACTTGGCAGTGTTGGGTTCATGGTTGGACTCAATGATCATAAAGGTCTTTTCCAGCCTAGATAATTCGATGAGTCTACGAAAAAGGCATGACTCCAGAAGATAAGCATCAGGTCGGTTTCCTCAAGTGCGGACCAGCGCGTCCCTGTATTTACTAAAAAGTCAGGTCACAGAATCACAGAATGGTAGAGTTGGCAGGTACCTCTGGAGCTCATCTCCTCTAGCCCCCTGCCAGAGCAGGGTCACCCAGGGCAAGTGGCACAGGAACGCATCCAGGCGGGTTTGGGATGTCTCCAGAGACGGAGACTCTACCACCTCTCTGGGCAGCCTGTTGCCCAGGTCCATAGTTGATATCTTTGGGGAGGGACCAAAAGGTCAAGCTCCACAAAGCTGCCAAGTTGAGAACCTCCCTCCAAGTGGGTGGGTCCATCAGGCCCAGCAGACCCATCCCCACAGCTCCGGGGTGCGCAGCATTGCTACCGGCTCCACCTGTGGCAAGCGGAACTGAAACCTGTTCTGAAATGCTGTGGATGGATTTGGATTATCCAGAGCGCTGAACAGCTTGGCAAAAATCAGCAACTTCAAATTTTACTAAATACAATGGATTTCTGAAGCAGTTGTCTGTCTTCCTTTTCCATTTGCTGGAGAGGCTGGAGGCTCTTTGAGATGGGGACCATCTTATTTGACGTTTGTGCAAAGGCTGGCGAGGAAGCCTTGTTCTCAAGGGGGTCTCCTGATACTGTAGAAATGCAAACACTAAATAAGACAGCAGTAAAATTCCAACTCAAAAGGAGTATTGTGGCTGTCTGTGGTTGCAGGACCCACCTTCACTCCACTCCTTTTGCACCAGGACAATTGTACAATCATATAATTTGTACAATTGTACAAATCGTACAATCCCACCATAGTGGGACGGTGACGTGGTTGTGGGCCTTACAGACTGAACCCAGCTCCAGCCATTTTGTAAGCTCCTTGTGTGCCTGGGGGCTGTTGTCTCATGCTGGGTCTGTGTAGGAACAGCTACTAAACACCACTAAAAACACCTCTAAGGGCCCCATTCCCTGTCACTGTCCCACCCTCCACCCATAGCACTGGGGTAGCTGGAGCTGGTGTAGCTCAGGCACAAGGCCAGTGTCCATGGCTGTAGTGGCATGGGAGTCAGTACGGCATGGAAAACCTGCTTACAAGCTCAGGTAGACACTTGGCCATGGACACGGTGGTGGTGGTGACACGGCTGTGGCTTCTCAGGGAGCGGGACCCATCCTACTCACAGACAAACACTTCGTTTCATCTGTGAGAGCTGCAGTGGAGACCTACGCCAGTCCTGTTCGCCTCCTCAGTGCTTCTTGCGAGGATAAATAGACCAGAGACTGCAAGGGGTTCAGCTAGTTTAATAATGGTGGTTATACAAATAATCTTGGGTTTAGATTAAAAATAGTCATAATTTTGTCTGCTTTTTACAAAATGTTCTGCACCAGCAGGCCATAAGCCAACCGCGGTCCCTAGATAAAACCTACACAAAGTAAGAGAGGGCAATTTGCTATGATTTTTAAAGACATGATTTTTACAAACTGTGAGTACAATGACAGGGGACAAACTCAGGAGAAACGGCAATCTGTGGTGTGGTTCACAACCATGACCGAAGGGTGGGAAACGCCATATTTCAGTGAGTCCAGGCATCGTGCAAGGTACCATCTGCAACACCACCATAAAGCCCTCAAAGGAAAAAGCCTTTTGTCGATTCTCTAAATTTAAGCTTCCTCTAATGCCTTGAGGAGCTTATGAGCTGCTTGACCAAGATAATGACACTCTGACATTTTTGGATCTTCTCTGTGTCACTGTTATTAATTTTATGATCTAATTTTATCATTTTTATCATCTTTTTCAAGTAGTCAGTATATACCACAATTAGCGTTCTTTTTCTTGTTGATAATAACAGCTGGTATTATCTGTAACTCATCAGCTAGATTTTTCGTTAATGCATTTGGCTTCCTTTATCAGTTTTCTACCACTCAGAAATGTTAAATTATCTTGATTACTAGTTTTTCCCCTCTTTTCCCATTCTTTATATGCTGTTTCTTTTTCTAATTGCTGCCTTCATTTTCACCTAGAAAGATCTCAAAAATCAAACACCATTCTTTTAAAATTATAGTGGAAATATAACTTTTTCGCCAGGTTGTGAACTCTTAGTGGGAACTTTTCATTTTTCACTCGTTTACTTACGTGTTTATTTTTCTTCCCAGTGAGTTTCACTCATCTCTTTATTCAGATTCACAGATCCGGGCAGAAGCACCAGGTATATATTACTGGTTGGGACTGTCTTTTATTATCCCATAATTAATGTAATCAGGTCATGATCACCGGTCTCTAGGCAACCACCGATTTCTAGTTCAGTGATCAATTCATCTTTATCCATCATAATAAGATCTAAAATAGAATTACCTCACATTAGGTGCCATCCTTTTTGTGTTAGAAAATTATCATACATAAATTTTAGAGATGCCACTGATGTTTTATTACTGCCTGCAGGAGGTCTCCAGCGTTCACCTCCCACAGTAGCGTCCCACAGAAAAGGGCAAGTTTTCTTATGGTACCCTGCCGTCAGATGCCCCCAGCGTGGGGTACGATGGCACGGACCAGCCCGCAACCAGCCTCCCCCCACAATGTTAGTTAACACATTGCACCAGGCACACGCTGCTGCTTATCAGAACAGCGAGAATTGCCACTTCCTCTCATTCATGGCCAGATAAGATATCACAACTATTTCTTCTCTTTATATTCCTCCCTATCTTCCATCCATATGCTCATGAACCCTTGAATTTCTTCTTACGGTGAAGATCCTCCAACCCATCGCAAGACCCTCCAACTCATCCCTCCCCCTCGTTGTGCAATGCCAGGCAAGCACAAATCTGGCCATGAATGGAAGAGCTTCAAAATTGTGTCCCCACCAGAATAATGGGGGGAATCCCATCCAGCTCACTTGTAATGTCATAATTTATAAAGATGTTTTGAAATATTTTTGATCAATTAGGGTAATTCAAAATTTTGAGAAGCGTAATGAAAACAGGTGATTTAAAAAATCTGTCTTACTGAATACAACTGACTTCTAAATCAACATTGTCATTGTATATCTGTCCATTATCATTTCCTCGTGGTTGGCTTCAGGCTGAAAAAAGACTGACTGTCTCTAGTCTTTGGAGCTGAGATTGCATCTTATATCTGTGTAGATCCTGGGAAAGAAGTCCTGCTCCTGTTTGGCATATTTAAATAGCATTATTAGTGAAATTGTAAATAAATCTGTGATAGCAATACTCAGTTTCACAGGGAGTCCTTTGTTATCAGCACAACTAGGGCTGGAGTAGAGCTGGTATCACCTGCAGTCTTGAAGGCTTGGGTAAATCTGTTGAAGCTTTCTGTCCTCATGTGGACAGGGACACATGCAATCCCAGGGGGTGAGGAGCAGCTGAGCTCATCTGGGCTCTCCAGCTTCCAGAAGGTGGGGCCTCCCAAGGACGGTGGAAACCAACAGGCAGAGCATCTGTCCTGGATGTCCCAAGAGCTGGCATGAACATGTCACCAGCTTCCACTCATGACAAATATCCATTGTGCTTGGCAGCCCTGTGGCAAGGGGTGTGCGGTCGTCCCTTGCTCCACTGGTGGTACACGTCATGGTGGGTCCTGTGTCCCTTCCAGGCGCAGAGTAAGAGTTGGGTCTCTGCCCTCGAGCATTACTCTGACTCAGTGTCCCACTGTCAAAAGGAAATACTAAAAATCAGACTCTTGTGTGGGACTCTGCAAGAAAATATTTTCAAGACTATGTCAGACAGCCTGAGCAGAGGGACAGAAAGATAGCTAGATGAAAAATAATTAGAATAGTTATTTGAAAATCAATAACTGTCTGAAACAGCAATCAATTAACCTAGAGACGTTTCAAAATGAGATCTATGCTGACTGGGCATCTGAGATCCGAAAGATGACTTAAAATTTTCCCTGGATAGCCTTAAATTGCCCTTCCCCCTGGGTCCACCAGAATCAGCAGCCAACCTTGAACTGCCCTGGTTTCAGAGGTGGGAAGGAGAGGGCTTCCTCTTGTTCAGGGCTGTCCTGGGTCTATCACTGCGGAGGAGGGACTGGAGACACCCCTACAAAGAAACCAAGAGACGTACAGGGAGAAGCACATCTTGCAGGGTGAGGACTCGCCTCCTTGTTCAACAGAAGAAATCCTGGAAGGAAATTTTTGGGCATTTGGATTTGTAGCCCCAAAACAGGGGCAAGCTGCATCATGTCTACGGCAAAGTTGGTTTTAGGGTCTCCTGGAAGCAGATTGCCACTCACAGAGCCCTGGAAAATTGGGTCTTTTATTTTTGAACTGTAGCATGTTTCTAGGAAAGGTTGAATAAAATTGAGGGCTGTTTTCTCAGATTTAAAAAAAAAAAAAAAAAAATATTTCGCAAGTGTAACCTTCTATGGACTGACTACATGAAAACTGCAAAACCAGCCCTTAAAATGCTCAGCAAACCCTTTTCTAGAGTCTCTGCTGCTTACCTTGCTGGGTGTCAAAAGCAGTAACAAATGGAGGAAGCCCAACGGTTGATCTAAGACAGAGGCTGTGTTGAGACGTCCCTTCTGCTGCTGCAAACCTTAGCCCATTTTCCACAGTCACTCAGGTTTTTTCTGCCTGGGTGAAGGGGTTCAGCAGTAGACACAACTCACCAGACATCTACGCTGTGTGTGACCAGCCCTCAGCCGCGGGTTCCACCTCGTGTAACATGTTCCCATCTGCGCCCTCTGTACCCTCCTGTGAGCTCTGCCCTGCCTCACAGAATCACAGAATGGCCGGGGGTGGAAGGGACCTTTGAAGATCTTCTCCTCCAACCCCCTGCCAGAGCAGGGTCACCCAGAGCAGGTGGCACAGGAACGTGTCCGGGTGGGTTTGGAATGTCTCCAGAGACGGAGACTCCACAACCTCTCTGGGCAGCCTGTGCCAGGGCTCTGCCACCCTCAAAGAAAAGAAGTTCCTCCTCATGTTTAGGTGGAACTTCCTATGTTCAAGTTTGTGCCCGTTACCCCTTGTCCTGTCCCTGGGCACCACTGAGAAGAGCCTGGCCCCATCCTCCTGACACCCACCCTGTCAGTATTTATAGGCATTGATAAGATCCCCCCTCAGTTGTCTTTTTTCCAGACTGAAGAGACCCAGGTCCCTCAGCCTTTCCTCATAAGAGAGGTGTTCCAGTCCCCTCATCACCTTGGTAGCCCTTTGCTGTCCCCTCTCCAGCAGTTCCCTGTCCTTCTTGAACCGGGGAGCCCAGAACTGGACACAGTACTCCAGCTGTGGCCTCCCCAGGGCAGAGCAGAGGGGGAGGATGACCTCCCTCGACCTGCTGGCCACGCTCTTCTTGATGCACCCCAGGATGAAGGTGAAGTGATCCCTGCTCATACTTGGTGCTAAGTTTGTGAAGTGTTTTAGGATCCAGTGACGGGTGTTGAATATTTAAAGCAGGGAAGGGGGAAAAATGAGCAGGTAGCTGTCAGCTGCTCTGCCTGCAGCTGATCGCCCTCCCCGCGAGCAGCCCGGACCGTCCTCTCTCCCATTTCACATTAAACTGGGATACTTTTTCTAAATTTGACTTCTCTGTGAAGAAAACATGGAGACGGATAGAAAGGGATGTTGCAAAGAGCATATTTTTTCCTTTTAATACAGCAACTTAAATAAAATTAATAGATTTAACCCTTTTTTTTTTCCATATTGATAGTCTCTGGCTAGTTCCTTAGTGTTTCCTCAGGGCTTGAATTATGGTGCAATAATTCACGCTGAGTTGCATGGACGGCACTCGGCTTCCAGCCTTGTGCCTGACAATGCTCCAGGCATGAATTATTGTACTATAATTCACACCTTGTCATATCTTATTGCCGGAACATCCCCTAAATGACAAAGCTGGATTCATTAAGTAGAAATTCAGTCAAAACTTGGGAAAGGCAGTTGATGGCAGGAAGGACCATGTACTTAAGATCTTCATCTATGTCATTTCAGTCTGGAAAGGAAGAGCCCCAAACAATTAAAATCGGGGAAGAGGTTTATACACCCGTATTTCAGTGCATGTGGGTGTAACTATCTTGGGTGGAATTTCTTCAAGCAGAGAGAGAAGACTTTCCCAAACTAGATGCCTGTTTGGGATCCAGATGTATTATTGACCAGCTGGCCCACAAAAGGCTTTTCAGCTATCTAGGTTCCCAGGCAGACCAAATAGTCTGCCTTATGAGGACGTCATCAGCCATTTGCATGTAAAAGATGCTCACAAGGTGGTCAAAAGTCAATAAACCCCTTCACAGACACAAGCACACGTAGTCTCCTGTGTATTCTCTTCTGCTCACACTCCTCCTCCTCCATCATGCCTGCCCTAAGCCATGTCTGCCAGACCTTTGATGTGTCTCCCTGCCTCCCGGGGCTCACAGATGTGACCAGCTCCACAAGCCGTCAGCACCACGTACCGTGCAGGAGGGAGGCCTCAGGATCAGCGAAGGTGCAGCTTTGCCATCGCTGTGCGCTGAGCATCCATCCTGCAGCCCAGCTCCACGTCACCGCTGGGCTGCGTCCCGCCCCATGGAGCGCACAAGTACAGCTCTTGCCTTCTTGGTCAGCCCTGTGTCCCTGGGAAGGCAGAAACAGATCACTTTTTTTTGCAGCCTGAGCAAAAAAAGGCACCTGTAAAGGAAAAAAAGAAAGATCTGGGGAGGAATGGCTAATTTGACAAGCAGCAGCAGCAGCGCATGGCTGGGAATTCAGCAGGGACCGGGAGACATCTCAAGGAGGTGAATCTCAGCAAGTCTCACCCTGGGCTGTGCACGGGGAGCCAGCCCGCGGCAGACGGCGTGGACATCTTTCTGTGCAGAGTGTGCTAAAAGCAGTCACTCGCAGAAGCAACATCTTGCTGGTGTTTGGGGTAGTCGAGAGGAATCCCTGCCAAACATCTAGGTGCTTAAAACAGCACCAGGCATCTGTTGTGAGTCAGATAATTCACACCCTTCATGCCCACTGCAGTTTAAAACGTTTCAGTCGAAATATTGCTTTCTGCTGAGCCAACTCATGCAGGAAGCAGCTTGCGCTCAGATGGTTTGTGTAGTCCCGTCCCCCCCCCACGCTGCTCCTCCGGCTCTCCTTGTCCTCCTTGCAAGGTATGAGCTCGCTTTCAAATGGATGAAATGGCGAAAAATGTGGCCAGCTATTTGTTCCTGCCCATCGACCATCCCTGCTGGAAGCAGGGGCAGCGGGAGCACTCCCAAACCCTCTGCAGGCAAAGCCGGTTGACACATTGCTTTCTGCCATCAGAGCGGCAGTGGAAAGGACGAACGGGGAGGGACAAGTGGCTGGAGGTGACAGGATCCTCACTTGGAGGAGCTCAGTAGGCACGTACAGCTCAAGAGGTCTTGTGAGAACAACCAGTGTATGAAATTCAGCGCCTGGAGTTCCGAGTGGATTTCGCCATGCTGTGGTGGATGCCCGCACTGCAGAGCGCTGGGGCTGTGACTGGCTGAGCGCTCGGCTGCCTCACTCCATGGGAGCGTGTACTTTGGACTTAACCACCTTCCTCAGGACTGCAGACAGGCACCTTGGTGGGACAGGCTCCAGACTCTGCTGAGACCCAATTCTCACAGAATCAGAGAATCACAGA
>VYZM01024713.1:0-29464 GCA_013398915.1 Dromas ardeola
TATGATTCTATGATTCTACTGATCAACAAAAAGATTTAGGAAGTGGTAAAGGTTTTATGCTGGTTTTGAAGGTCTTTTGTCCTGATGGACTGTCTATTTCACATTCCCCTAACCTTTCTCTAAAGCTCTGGTTGAGCAATTTCACAAGCACGACAATTAAGGTCCATCATTAAATGATTTAGAAAGGGATAATATTTCAGGTTAAAAAAGTGACAAAGTTAGTAAAGGCCCAGGATGTTAATGGTTCTTTCTCTGACTAGGTTTTTGCATTGATTATGTCAGGATTTTCTTATTCCATTTGACTTGTAGTTTGTTAGATAAATGCTTGGGTAACTCCATGGCAAAGACTGTCCCTAAATTCATAAACAGTCATAAAGCAAGGTGCTGGCTCTGCGTCCAGGCTCATGATATTACCTGCTATTTGGAAACCACCAGCAGAAAGCAGAAGGTAGCTAAATACTGTTATGTTACAAAAAATGAAGATAATTGCGTGCGTGGGTTTGTTTAATTAAAAAAAAAAAAAAAAGATCCCCTTGGACATGACCTCCGAGAACAATGTCAATGAAAGGTAACGTGCTGTGAAAAGGACTAGGTCAGGAGCAACAGAGCGTTATCATCCTTTAGTTCAATATGTTTAGTCCTTCAGAATTTTATGTACATGCAGCAGAAAGTACACTAGGAACAGATCAAAGCAATTGCTTTTGTCAAAAAAAAAAAAGGAATGTTCTTAGGAAAAAAAAAATCTTAAGTTTAAATGCATACCAAAGCTGAATTAATTTATTTGGAAATAAAACTACATAAACTGCAAAAAGACATTATTTTAAAGGTGTGTGTGTATTCTTTGCAGGCAAAACTGGTTATGCATGTAAAAGTGAGCAAAAAAAGGTAGTTCCCATTTTCTGACAAAAGATTGACTGGACCAGTTGGTGAGGGAGAACAGGCACCAATAGTTTGATATTGATACTGGCAATTTTTTTCTTCCCAAGAAGAACTGTTGTGCGTGGGATATTTGTCAAAGAATTTCCTTTCCCACAAATCCCACTCCAAGTTTCTCTTTGTACTGTCAATCCCAGAGAAAACTTTGCAGAAAATCACACACAGAGAATCATACAGAATGGTTTGGGTTGGAAGGGACCTTAAAGATCACCTAGTTCCAACTCCCCTGCCATGGGCAGGGACACCTCCCACTAGACCACGTTGCTCAAAGCCCCATCCAGCCTGGCCTTGAACACTTCCAGGGATGGGGCATCAACAACTTCCCTGGGCAGCCTGTTCCAGGTCTTCATTGACACAATTTACCTGGGAAGACACTGCAGTTGGAAATCACTTAGGTGGGGGAAAAGCAAAGTTCTAAGCTTCTTCTTATCCTTAATCACTGTGTCCCACCTGCAGGATACTTGTCATGGTCATCTCAGCATTGGCAGCACATTGAGAAAATGCTAAAAAAATAAAAGGGTACATCTCTTTTTAGTGTCAGCCTTCTGTCTTAGGAGACGGCAATCAGCTCATTGCGCTTGGTGCTAGGCCCTATCATCTCTCTGAGTATTCAATTAAGTTTCTAGGAGCTTGCTGGATTTGATGTGGCATGATTGATGGAGTGAAAAGTTACATCTTTTGGTGATGCGTGAAATGGATTTTGCTCTGGTTCCCCCTGGCCAGGTGACCCTATTAATAAGAGCCTGTCAGCTCCAGGGTCATCCCTGTTGGAAGTTCCAGCACTGAAATCTGAATGGGTGCAAGGTCTGAAATGTGTTTCTGTCTCTGCAGGGGAACTGTAGCTGCATAATGTAGTGCCACAACACGCACGTGCCACAACAGGCACGTGATGCCTGATCATGCAAGCAACAGCCAGCTCGATCTATGTCACACATTACCAAATGGTCCACCTTTGTGTGTGTAAAGGTCCTATAGTGAGTCCTTTAGAGTAACACCTACTAATAGTATTAGTTGATACAGCGTAGAAATAATCTCGGAAATTTAAATTAAATATACTGTTATTTTGCCATATTTTCTTCTCCCTCCAAAAACTCGCTTGATCTAATTTTTACCCCAAGACTATTTTATATAAAGTCCCTGTTAAACTGAAAACTGTTAGCTGAGAAATGTAGCAGATAGGGGATGACTTGCTGATTTCAACAGCACTGCCATGATTATGATGAGTATTTCTCCTTTGAGATTCTATAGCCACATTAGAATTTTAAAAAACATAAATGAAGGTGGGGATCTGTTTTGATTTTTAGCATGAAGTGCACTTTATTCTGAAGTCTTCTGACATCCATGTTTCATGTGACCTTCCAATGTGATAAACAGTTCAATTAACTGCTTTCCTGAAAGTCCTTCAACACAAGAACAGAGCACTCATCTCTATCCCATCTCATTTCCATAATCCTTTTTAACACCTACTGCATAATAGAAAAAAAAAATTCAAACAATTTATCTAGTCATATAGCATTCACCCCCGCCTTCCTCCTTCTGCTCTCATCTTGCTGTTTTGCAGGGATGATTTATCCTCTAGATGAATGCCTTACTCTTTAATTACTTTAGCGGGAGCTTAACAGAGATATGAATAATCCAACGAAAAGATTGTTTCATTCCTACAGCTACTTCTTCTATTGTCAGTGTCTGACTTCTTAACAGTTTCCAGACACGTGCTGATGAGTATGTGAATAACTAGTTCTTACCAATGTCAGAAGGAATTTAAGGAAAAAATAATCCCAAGGTATAACAGCTTTGTCCCTATAAACACTAATTTACTACAGTTTTTAAAATGAAAACTTAACTGCTTCCTTATTAAATACATTATGTGACACCAAAGGAGACATTTCATATTTACTTCAGCACGAAAAGTTTCCTGGAAATACAGCAGGAGGAATACTAGGCAAGTCCATCTTAATCTTTGTTATTTAAAGATGTTGAAAATAAGTCCATAAAGTAGTTTGAAGGATACATTCAAGGAAGAATCATCTGATGTATTTAATAAAATCAAGAAGTCACCAAGAGAGAGTTATTTATGTTTTGATATGAAACAAAACTTGATTACAAATAGTTGAGATTTATGCTAACAAGAAGTGGCTTCCACTTAGAATCATAGAATATCCTGAGTTGGAAGAGACCCATGAGGATCATTGAGTCCAACCTTATATCTAATATCATTGTCCAAATGCTTCTTGAACACAGACAGGCTTGAGGCCATGACCACTTCCCGAGGGAGCTTGTTCCGGTACTTGACCACCCTCTCAGTAAAGAACTTTTTCCTATTATCCAATCCAAACTTCCCATAATGCAGCTTTAAGCCTTTCCCTTGTGTTCTATCACCGGACATCAGAGAGAGGAGATCAGCATGTCCCTCTGTGCTACCCCTCTTGAGGAAGTTGTAGACAGCAATGAGGTCACCCCTCAGTCTCCTCTAAACTGAACAAATATTGTATCCTTATCCACTCTTCATAGGTCACAACCTCTAGTCCTTTTGTTACCTTTATTGCCCTCCCCCTCCACTACACACTGTATATGCTAGAAGAGTCAATACTTTTGCAGCCTGAGGTATTTTGTTCAGTTTGGTTTGGGTTGAGTTTTTTACCTGCCTGTCAGGATGACTGAAATGCAAAACTTGTTCTAGTAATGATCATTATGCCCTTGATGCCCTTCAAATAATATGAAATGCCTGAAATATTATGCTGTGTACAAAAAGAATATTCTGAAGGCAATCAGTGTGTTTAATTATAACTATGCATCTCTATATGTACATCTTTATATATGTTACTTAGTATAAAGTTTGGTCTATAATTTGGTCTATTTCTTTTCCTTTTTTTTTTCTTACTTCCAGATTTTCCCAAACCAAGATAGTGCTGTATAATATTTATGAGCAAGCACTTTGCTGTAGAAGGATTTATTTTTTCAAATATGTTTTAAAAAATAAAATCAAAGAATCATTCCTGAAATTGGTGATACTGTTTTGATTGGTTAACTTAATTCAAACCCATTGATCTCAGAGTCAAGAGGGCTGACAGTCTTGAGGAAATTTACATTTATTCTATTTTTGTTAAGTGCTGCTCCTATATAAGGTCATGTGTAAGACAATGAATATTAACAAGCATCTGAAAACACCAGTCCACACTCTGTTTTACTGTATTGCTTAACTTCTACAGTATTTCTTACTGTTTGTGTCCTGTTCTCATTTTTGAGAAAATCAATAACAAAGCAAACCACCAGGGCTTTTGAGCGATTTTTCAGTATCACTAAATTTTGGTCACACCTCTGTATTCTGAATTAATTTATTGGGAGGTCTGCTCATCTGCTGAGTCTTAACTTATGTTACAGTTTACACAGGTGAACTAAAGCTTCTGAGTAAAAATAAGCTGATTTTTGTCTGTTATATACTAGTTTTAAACAGACATAATTAATCACCTCAGGAAATTTTAAGTCTTTAAGTGGAAGTTGCTTCTGTTGTTTCTTTATTATAGACTATAGTAACTCTTTATATGCTGAAAAAAACAAAAGGCATTTGGTATCTCCCCTGTGTTAAGAAATGTGAAATGCTATATTGTGTATTTAGGTAAAGAAATCAAGGGGGTTATATTGTAACAACTACCAAGTAGGTTGGTTCTTTCAATAGAAAAAATTGAAGTAGGGCAAAAACTTCTTTCATTCTTCAGCTTATGTTTCCCAGGATTTAACTTTCTTACTCATATTTGCAACTCTGAAAAGTCTGTGATTTGCTTTCTAAGTTACAGTGTCTCTGATATCTCTCTTGAATATTGGTCCAAGATCATCCTGGCAGATCGTCACTCTTGATTTTCCCTCCTACTTGCCTACTCTTGCCGTCTTTCTGAAAATATCACCATTTTGTGTTACCACTGAATGCTGAATATCACATTCGTTTATTCCTCTTTCTTCATCATCTCATATGGGCTCTATATGAATCTTGTGTTTTACTCAGAACATTTTAAGGTGTGAATTTTTCCTAGGCATTGCATAACTCAAAGTCAAGACCTCTTATCTCACAACTTCGTGCTTGCAATGTCTTCGTCTCTGGCCTCAACGAAGGCAGTCAGGGTAGTACCAGGAAGTAAGCAGTATACGAATTTAATATAAGTAATTTATTTAATTACTCAGTTCAACTCTGGTGAATTCCGATTGTTGCTACAACTCAGCAAATGACTGAGAATACTGCAGAGATGTCATTACTATTTTTTCTATCCAATTCGAACTTAATCATTTCTGCCCTATGCTAGCCTATGCAGGTGTTTTTCCTCTTTATACCTTCTCACCAAAACAAATTTCTTGGCTGTAGAACACCCAGCATAAATATCCTATAAAATGTGTGGGCACGTATGGATGCTAGTGCTTAGCTGAGGGTACAACAGTAGTATTTCTTGCATTAGGGTATCTGTTTCCACAAAGGTGGACCTTCAGTCATTTTCTTGTCTGCTACTGACATTTTAATTTAGAGCACTAGAAGTGATGAAAGCTGGTGCAATTTACAGCTGCATTTTCTTTTCCACTCTGAGAATTGTTATGGCATTTATATAATTGACAAAACCCCGTATGCTACAACCAACTATGTGACACCCCAAAGAGCTGAATGGTGTTTCAGCTGCACTTAGTTCACATATCACTTCAGTGGGCATGGTCTGTGGTAAGTACCTGGGTACAGGTTTCAGGCACTGGCAAGGGATTTGCCTGGTCTTGATAATGCCCTGGTCAACAAGCTGACAAGAGCAGCGTGCATCAGAAGAGGGATCATATAATGTGACATCTGGATACTCTAATGGGATTGAGGAGATGTAGCAGTAAGGTCTGTACTGCTGTTGCTAATTCTGCCCTTTTAAATGACTTTAAAAAGCTGCCTCCTCCCTTATTGCTGGTGATGTTAACACCACTCCTAACTTGACAGGACAGTAAATTCTCCCAAGAACATTCAAAATCACAAGTTAAAATTCAATTTTAATTCCCAAAGCAAGTCACTACCATTCCACAGGAATTTTACATAGAAAATCTTGCAGATGTGACATGCCAAGCACTTCTTATTGCAGCTGCCACTTATAAACCAGGGAATCCAAAAGAATTTTGCATGCAAGCTGTGAAACAAATAGGTGTTTCATCCCTATAAACCTAAAAAATATATCATATTTAAAATAAAAATGTGATTTTTTGTTGTTGCTCTTGTTGTCTTTCTCTTATTTACACATCGTAATTCTCATTCCCAAATTGGCCTTAAATGGTGGTCTTCTACAACACCATCAATCCAGTAGACAAAGTACTCGATTTCGGTACCTAACTAGATATGCACACAGAGAAAAAAAAAAAGGCTCATTGTAAACAGATGCCCCATTATATTGCTTCAAATAAATAGAGGTTTTCAGAAAGAAAACATGTGCCCCTGAAGCAAGACCTTTGTACATAGTACCTGCCATGTTTATCAGATATGCTTTTCTCTGCAAAATACTACTCTTCTGCCACAATTAGTGGCTAGATTATGTCCTAAGATAATGCCTATTACATAAGTGAAAGTCACCTGGAGGATTTATGCACTTGTTGAGCTATATTTTTTCTGGTTTTTTTTTGTTTGCTTGTTTGATTTAATTGCTAAGTTCAGCTTGACTTTTTGAGCCTTCCCTTTCATGCCTCTTAGTTCTGTATATTCTTTTCTCTTCAGAAATGAGCTGAAAATCTTAAACCACTCCAAGGATCTAACTTGCTGAACACAGATTTAATGAAATATAGATTGAAGTTTCATGTTCTATTACTGTTCTATTTGACTTACAAATCTTGGACTTAATATCTGTGGTACTTTTCCGAGAAGAATCCAGCTTGTTACTTCCTATGTACTTGAAACGTGCGTCGCTGTTGTGGAACCACCTTGTCCTGTGCACTGGTGGTTCTATCAGCTTTTCCATTGAGAGTATCTTAGCTCAGAGGTTTCAAGCTCAGCTATAAACTATAATTTGAGATCATAGCCTGGTCTCAACTCATTTATCAAGTTAGCTTTCATAAACTTAAACATTGGAGAGTCATTTAGATTGCCTTTATTATTTTAAAAAGAGCATATTCCAGGAAATCTTTTTATTTTTAAATCAACTTAATTTCTTCCAGTTAAGTTTTGGACAAGGGTAACAATTGTTCTGGTCTTACATCATTTGCTGAAGGATGACATAAAACAGTGGAGAATCCAGCTGTTGACTATTTTAAACATACTGATGGCTTCGGGGTTTTTAGTCCTAGCAAAACAAGACAAAAGTCTTACTTGATTCTCTTATGGGATAAATTGATTTTATGATGTAATTCCTAATTTGTGTATAATGATGTAATTATTAGTCTGCAATAGTTTATCAATAGTCCATGTTGACCTCGTTAATTGTAGTAGTATGTATAGTTATTTTCATAAAGGTATTGTCAAGAGGAAAACAAAAAGCAAAAGGGAAAGCAGTGGCTCAATGTAAGTCTGAATCAAAAATTAATTGTAACAAAAATACTTAACAGGTATCAAAAAATTTTGTGCCAGTGGTTTGTGAATATTGTATATTTTCATGAGGTGCAGTTCCACAGGCAGCTAAACCAAATTACCAGCTTGTTGCTTCCAAAGCCGTAAACTCTGTACCCCACACAAAGCTTCACAGTCTCATTCTTTCTCTTGCACTGACTCTTGTGTTTAACAGTGGTCAATGGAAAATTTACACCAATTGGAATCGAAGAAATATTTAGCCCCAAATTTGTAAGGTATGTTAAATGCTGTAACTGATATGTTAAAATAATTCATTTTCAGTGAGTTCATTAAAGTTTAATCTCAGGCGAAGCAGCTTAGTGGCTTGGTTAGAATTAATGTTTAATTTTATTTCGGATTTACTGCCTACATGAATGCACTTAAAATTTCTCATAACTTGAATGATTATTGGTATTTCAACTAAACGCTGCAAAATAAGACATTCCACTATAAAAGCATGATCACTTTTTGACAGACTGCACTCACTTAGTTATGTCTGTGTGAAATGTACTCCTGTGCATTTCCATTCTGCATTGCTGCCCTATTATTGCACACATAAATGAGTGAAATCATTCTCGAAATTCTGAATTGTTTTTGGTGGTGCAGTAAAAGTTTCTGGTTTAACCTACCTCTTTCACATTCATGCAAAACTTTCTTCTCCTTCAAATGTTGGGCTGGGAGATCCATCCAGCTATTAACATTCATTTCTGTGGGGCAGTTCTCTCCGAATATGTTGTCAAAGAAACATTCTAGTTTCCTCTCCAAACATCATAAAGTCAACAATTAACATTATGGTAATATCTATATATAAATTTCTCCTCCTTGAAACAGCAGGAAAGACTGATGCATTGGAAAATGCTTTTAGATTTTCCTGAATCAAGTAGGTTCTCCATGGGGGAAACGGGTCCTTATACTTTCTTTCAGTTTTCTTCTCAAAGCTATTGTGCTTCTAGTAGGATGGGGAAGATTTTACCTTTCATTTGCATAATTACAGGCTTAAGGTAAGAAGGGATAACCCATACTCACCAAAATAACTAAAACAATCCATTCCTTATTGGGACATTATATCTATTTTTCTGAGGTTCAGCAGGTTCTAAACAGTCCAACCAGCTGCCCTATATAAAGGGCATATCCTAATCAGTATGTACCTGATTTTTTTTTTCTGTGCATGCCAGAGGTTAGATTTTTTTTTGTGTCATTACACTGTTTTCTGAGTAGACTTTCTACCAGTAAGTATCCATAATATACTGCACATCAGTAGTTCTCCCTCAGAAAAAAGTCCAGCATTTAATTAGTTAGCATTTATAGAGCAATCAGGGAACCATTATGATTACCATTCATACTGCATAAGAAGCAGAAGACGATCCTTATTATTATTTCAAATAGTCAGACAACCATATGTCCCAAGCCAAGAGGCATCATAATTTTATATATGTGGTAGAAATTTGCAGGGGAACCTCCTCTTTTTCATTAAATTACTAGGACAGGTCATTGCTGTGTTCATTTTTGCAGAGAAAGTAATTTATGAAAAACAGGCATTATAAATTACATTAATCATAAAAACATCCAATCTCCAAAAGATTCCAATTCACTTTGAGATTATAATAACCACTATGGCAGGTAAGCTTTTGATTTATGTTATGTTTGTCCAACCATTTTAGAAATAGTAATTAAATTTTGTGTTTCTTGATTTACCTGTTGAATTTATTCCTGAAATAGATGGATTTAAAATCTTTTTGATCTTATTTAAATGTCTGATTTATATTTCAATAGGAATCTATCTATCCATCTATCTGAATGACATTTTGAAAACTTAAAACAGCTAGAACACATATGATGAAGAATGAAATAATGCTGAAACAGTGAGGAGTTCAGAAATGACTTTGATTGCCTAATCATTGATGTATATACAAAACAAATGCTTACTCTGAGTTTGTCAACAGATTAGACCTGGTTGGGATTAGAATAAAGATTTCTTGTGCATTTGGTTATGTAACCCATGTATTAAAATATTTTCGGATATGTATTTTAAAACTAAATATAATCATCCAAAGAATGCTTTCATCTCCTACACACATTTCTTATGTTGTATTTAAAATTTGTTTAAATTTTTAAAAATTTGAATTTAAAATTTAAAAACCATAAGGAAATGCTCAAACAGTAACCAACACTAATGTAAGCAAATTGTCAGTAACAAAATTAATAACACAGGAAAAAATAGTAAATGATGCAAAGTGCAGGTTGCAGAGATTGCTATCATTTCTTCACCTGGAACATGCATATAATGACATTGGTAAATTGAAGCGCTGACCAAAAGAAAAAAAGAGAGTTGATCTGAACTTCTCCATTCTCAGAATACTCATATTTAAGTGTACTGACACAGAACATAGAGGCTTATGCACAATGTTCTATAGTGTCACAGATAGAGGTGAGTTCACAGTCTAGACTGAAAAGCAAAATTTTAAAACTTCACTTTTTGTGTGGAATTTGAGCCGTTGTAGAAGGCAGAGTGAGGAGCTGAAAGGACAAATCTTTCTCAAGTTCCTTGTACAAGCCAAAGCCCATAGGAATGATTGCAACCTGGCTGGTGTTGATTGCTCTGCCAAAGTCTGTAAAAATCACTTTCCACCAAAGAAAACCCAAAACAAAAAAAGCAACCAACCAAACAAAAAAACAATGAAAACCCTACCTGTTTAAATTAATCTCCATTTCAAATGAACATGCAGATAAGTCAAGATGCATTAGAGCTGTGTCTATAGATCTGTGAAAATGTTTACCCTTTATTCTGAAATGGCAATGTCTGGTCCAAAGATCAGAACCAGCAATAACCTCTGAAAGCCTTCCATTTGCTCCACTTAAACTGTCATCTTGGACATTACATTCTTTTTGTTGTTGTCTTTGCAAGGAAAAAAAAAAAAACCTGCATCCAGGATTTGTCTGGTCACATTTGAGGAAAAATTAAGCACATGACACTAATGGACTTTCTATTTTCATTTTGGCTTACCATCAAGGTATCAATTTGAATAGCTATTGTCTTTCCTTAGCCTCAAATAAAACAGTCCTAAGAGGATGCCAAAGTGGCAGTATGTTCAGAAAACTTGGTCAACTCACATTCTCTACATCTTCACATCTATAAACTGCAAATGCAGTATGGTCCTGAAGCGTTTCAAGGCAATTCAACTACATCCATTACAGCTTATTTCACATGTTCAGATGAAGCAAACAAACAAAAAAAAGAGTATCTGTCCTAACACTTCTTGGGTAAGCTGCAGGACAAAGCAGATTTCCTCAAGATGGTCAGCAGATGTTTAGCAAATTTAAAATCTTAGGTCTTTTTATCGAATAATATACATTGAATACAGCACAGAAAATTGTTTCTTTGCTGTTGCTTGTTAACATCATTTAAGTGTTCATGTACCACAAAGTCTGAATAATGGAAAATGCTGAGAATTAAGGTTTCCAGCCAAAATCCTTCAGGAATCTGACATTAGTAAGTTGCTGAAAGGTACCATCAGCCTTACCACTGCTTTCTTGTCATATGAGATTTCTTTTCATGTTTTAAGAAGCATTAAAAACTTGGATTGCTATGTTGGAAACCAAGTCACATTTAGAAAGTC
This sequence comes from Dromas ardeola, assembly GCA_013398915.1. NCBI lineage: Eukaryota > Metazoa > Chordata > Aves > Charadriiformes > Dromadidae > Dromas > Dromas ardeola. Next base: position 11,098 of record VYZM01024713.1, read on the forward strand.
AGGATATTATGAGATACTGAAGATCATTTTGTTCTTGTGGTTATGGTGGACTGTCTCTGACCTATGCAAGTTAGGGTGGGAGAGCTGATACATATACGTGTTATCTACCAGACGTCAGCACCCATGGATTTCTCTGCTGGACTTTGCCCATAAGGTTCTGTCTCACTCCCTGGGTGACATTGTTAAGAATTTTATCCCAAATTGTAAAATCTAAACTGTCACAGGATTTCTTTTTTTTTTTTTTTAAAGTGTGAAAATGTATGCCTGAGAGACTAGAAAGAATTCAGACAGAGAAACAAAGCATAGAAATTAATTAGTTATGCCACCAAATTACGCATAACATCAGCACCTTTGGAGTGGATGGTGAATTGTGCATGCACCTTCTCTGAAAGATCTTTGATATGGTGAGGAATAAGCCTTTTTCTACTGAGAGTAATGTGAACAAGCTGGATGATATTCCCTTTTCAGAAGAGAACCAGCCCTGGAGAGGAATGACTTACACCTAGAAGTATTCCATGTTTTCACTTTGTCAGAGGTTTGGTATAGCAGTTTGCACAGCTTTTGTAGGGGGACTGTAGTGACTGAAAACAGAAGAGTAGAATAATATGTCAAAACTTTCCATAAATTCTTGAGATGATTTTCAGAACAAGGAAAACATAGCAATCAAGGCAGCTTTCTTGGCCAAGAACCTTTGGAAATCATACTGCTGAAGAATTCACAATTATTAACATGGCTTTAATGTATCACCTACAGCTTAAGTCATCAGCAATGCTTTTTCCTTCTCTTCCCTTCTTAAACAGCAACGTTTATAAAGGTAGAGACTGCAGACATTATTCTGTTTCACCGGTGACACCATGACTGCTCTCATTCGTGTGAATTACAATCAGTTTTTTTTTCATTATCCTTGTGTAAGTGCTCCAAACCTCTCAAAAGTCAAGGCCTCTAGAAATGATTATTCTTCTTCTTTGGCATAAGAAGGGGGATTAATATATCTGTTTAAAACTGTACTGCAAAACTCACCTCTGGTACCCAACAAACTATAATCTGTTTTCAATGCACAGTGCTTCATGTGTGGCAAGTGGCTGACATGCACTGTCTTAAAAAATCCTTGAAGCTTAAAGGAGTATAAAATGGGACAATCTTCAAAAGAAATCAGCCTCTTATAGACAACTCCCAAATGCAGCACAGCAATAATCAGCATGTTGTTAAAGAATTGTCATTTGGTTCTCCAACTTTCAAATGACTTTTTAATGCTATATTTTTAACTGTGATTAAAAAAAAAAAAAGGAAATAGTGGAATATGTGATCTATAGAGCCAATTCGTAGTTGTTATAAAAATAGTTCAGAGCTTTAGTTCTAAAAAATAAAGTTTCAATAGTTCTTTGTCACTTGGGCCCAGACATTGCCCAAGTTTATGAGGTTTATCTATTTGTGTAACTGCCTTTCTTTCCAATTTGAGCTTGTTCATTCTCCCGCTGTGATGCTGAAGCTGATTCAGTGATATTACTTCTGAGTTCAAACAATAGGATGCTGAATGGAAAGACATGTTGAGAGGAGAATTAAAGGACGTGAAAAGCTCTGCAGTTACTCGATATTAGTGATCATCACAATAAATATTGTTGTTGCCCTGCTCTAATCTTTTTCTACATGCTCTTTTTACTAGTAAGAGTAATGTTTTATAGGGCCCTGAAGTGTAGCAAAAGCTTTGCAGAGGTTTTAGAGCTAGGGACTGTAGACTTCTATTTGATTTCAAGTAATAGCACACAAAGGACTGATGGTCAAGACAAATTTGAGGGAAATCAAGAAGGCTGGGGAGGGTGGAGGCAGGGAACCCAGCAGAATTAGAGACAAGGGTTTTCCACAGGTAAAGACAGGGCAGACAGACCTGCTTACAGTTTATTTCCTTTGTGTCCATTGTTTTTATTTCTTTTTTTTGTTTCTGCTGGCCAGTCTTAACTTTTATTTTCACATCCAATGGCACCTACCGTTTTCACAGAAATAACTCCTCTGAAACCATGCTTTTCATTCTGATTTTCAAGTGACATCAAAATAAGACAAAGCTCAACAGTTTCTGCATATTGCCCTTATGTAAGGGCATAATTTAAGAAGTGCCAGCTGTTACCTGATCTTCCTGTGAGTTAGAGAGCTCAAATAGCTATAATTATCTAACTACTTTACAACTGCTTATTAATTTCCAGGATGAAGTCAGTTTGTTAATAAGAAGTTTAGACTCTCAGAGGTTTGAAGCAATCAGTGCAAAACCAGTATCTCTACCAATCTCATCTGACAGGTCATTTGTTACTGACAAACTCCTCTATGGAGGGAAAGCAAGCTCAGAAGAGTCTCCATATTTTCTTCTTTCTACACTTTTGGATAGAAACAACATGAGAAAGGTTCTCCATGAAAGAATCTAATTTTAAGTGCTGTTTTCTACAAGGTGGTAAAATAAAATCCTTCAGTCTCCTAGCTAAATGATTTTGTAGGTTAGCTCTCCGGCCTAACTAATATGATGATTTTTCAAATCTACATTCCTAGGTATGCAATTGGCAACTAATTTCTTGTAACTTTCCCCGATCGTATTTTAATGTTTTGTTTTAAAATCTCTTCCCTTTGCTGCCAAATGTATCTGTTATTTTACAACTTCCTCTCCTTATGAGACTGGTACTGACATGAGAGACTTCTGAAAAACAATCTTCTGACTCCAGCATATACTGATCTCTCACCTTTGAGAATGTTGTGAGTAGCACTTGAGATTCCAGTTGTACCCCATAACAGGATTTGACTGCTTATGAAGACATTAGGTACTTATATTGCAAATTTAATTTTTATTTTTTCTTGAATTTTGGTCAACCAGACATTAACTGACAATATTTCATTTCTAAGTCATTTTCTAACTGGTGATCAGGAATATGCATAATGTTTCTTTATTTGGGACTCAAGAGTGTTTCTGTGTTCTGTCCTCCCACTGAGTGGTCAAAATCTGTAATTTCATTTCTTTTAGCTTGGTTTCACTAAATAAAAAAATAAATTAAAAAATAAACTGAAAAAAAACAATGTTTAGAGCACTTGCTATGTAATTCAAGCACTGCTGAAGAAACTGTACCATCAGAAGATGATCCCTTATTTTTGTTATAAGTACAGGGCATAGCAGTCTGGATTTTGTACAGTGTTAATCAGCATCATCAATAGTTTCTCTAATTCCATTCAGGCATGTTGAATCCACATCACTCTTCAAATAAAGACATGTTTGCTATTTTGTCCTAAAATGCCCCAGAATCCTAACGATTGAAATGCCACCAAATTTGTTGAGACAGGTACATTTTCAGGTATATTTTTCAGGTATCATCCTCTTTAGATGTCTTTGTCCAATCACATTTTTCCCAATGCAGTCTAACTTTCTCCTGAAGTGAGGAGCAGATTTATTAAAGGTGTGTGGGCTCACTACCAAAACCAAATTAAGAAAGACTATGTGAGGTCAGTCCACAAGAGCAGCTGTACTTGAACTCTCTGCTTCTTACTCGTCACAGATGAAAAAGTGTTAAATGAGAGCGAACACAGTATTTCTAGAGCAAAATTCCAGTTTCCACAAATATCTGTTTCCGCACCCCCTGAGCTGAGAGTTGTATCAACAGTCAATCAATTTAATATCTCTGTCTTTTCTACCATTCACTTACCTAACTGATGATTAGCCTACTTGTATACTGATATCCTAAGCATCTTGCAGCAGTGGGTTTCACATGGTAACCATATACTTTCTGAAAAAGAACTTTAATCATTCTTTGTTCTATCCTTCAGGAATTTGTCAACTTCTGTCATAATCATGCCTAACTGCCTCTTCATCAGAATAAGAAGTCTTTGTCTATTTAATTTCCCTTCATATGGAAATTTTTCCACACCGAATAATTCCAGTTGCTCTCCTTTGTACGGTTTCATTTCTAATGGATCCTTTTGACATTAAATAATGAGATCTGCATGCAGAATTTCAGATGCAAATGTAACTGGAATGTAAATGGTAGTATAATTTCTTTGCTCTCTGGTCTTTTCCTCTTAATTCTTACGATTTTGTTTGCCTTTGATTAGTATAAAGAAATTAGTAGATATTTTCAGAGCTCTCCAGATCCAGTTTTTTCTTAGAGACACCTTAGAAACAATTGTTAGATTTTTATGGTTGGAACTGCTTTTTTTGAAAGGGAACCCAATGAAAAAAAAGATTATGAATGCAATGGAAGCACCTAAAAACCTCACAATATCTTCAGCAAATTACCTTAGACTCTTTTGCCCTATTTTCCAATGTGTTCTCTTCCACATATGTGACTAGGTAGTATATCACTAACTTCATGAAAACACAACTCAACACTACTTAGATGCTTCAGTACGTATGGACTCACATGAATAATTCCCTGCTATTGGAATAGGATTGATGAACGACATGGATGACACAAGTGTGTTTTACTTGCCTGTCATATAAAATATTTGAGGTAATTTCTCAAATATTCTAGAAAAAAATTCAGAAATCCAGATCTGTCTTTTTAAGAATGTCTGACATTAAAAAAATCTCCTTATATTAATCAGTCTTATATTAAAGAATTGAAAGGTAAATTCCCTCTTAGAACAAAGATGATGTGTAATGTCAAAGATATAATTCATGCAGCAAAAAGTAGATTTCAAAACATATGCGCAATACCTTTTATAAGCACTTATCAGTGGCCACATCAGTGGGCAACTCGGTAGTGTACCGTAATGCAAGTTAGTAGAAAAGACAGATATCCAAATAAATGTATGTGTGTATATATAGTTCTCTCTTTCAAAGGAGCTTTTTTTCATTCCCAAGGTTAGATCACTAGATGTTGTAGCAATGTTCTCAGTTTTCAGGGCTGGGAAACGGTGCTGTCTTGGAGACAGAACATAGATTCAGTAAGGCTGACAACTGAGTGGTGATATCAACTGTGAAACTGGGTGAGATGATCTTACTTTAACTCTGTTATAGCTAAAATTAAAGAATAATGAAGAAATGGGAAAATAATACATATTAAACACCCATCTTTTCTTAGTACTTTGGTGTGGTGTTTCAGCAAGCAGACAGCACTAAGAGGAAAGTAAACACAATGAAAATTAAAAAACATGATTGAATAACTCCTGTGCCAACCCAGAATCTCTACTTGGAGTGGCAGTCCATGATCAACACTTTCCTTGAATAATGAATAACAATTTTGGATGTCTGATTATATCTTCAAATTAACTTTCTACTTCTTACATGCCAAATTCTTCAGAAATATTAATAAAGGCTTCATTGACAATCCCAAAATTTGCTACCTGTTTATATTACTCAATTAAACATTTTACATAGGTGTTGGAATTTAATTTACAAGACAAGCAAATTTAGGATTTGGGAATATATTTTGCATATGCCTGAAGATACGGTTTAGAGATATGATGAAGTAAAACACTTGAGATAGTCTTACAACTTAGTGGAAAGAATGGATTCTTGACTTTTGTAAATTCCCCTGTTGTCTTTAACGTTATTGATAAGGAATCTAGCAATTTATATAATTTGATAATCTGATCTCATTAAATTCAATATATTTGCCTCACCTCTGGGAAAGAAATTCTGGGATGAAACGCAGTCAGCAATGTTTTTTGCAGTTGCAACCTTTCACAGGAGGGAGTGCTTAAAAAAAGTTGTAATCTGGGGTTCAAATAGCAATTTTACAATGAGTGTTTAACTTCATCTCAACTATTTACCTCTGTGTATTCAATTATTTATGCACGTTTCACAGCACACTAGAGCCTCACTGCTTACCTCATTGGTTTACCACTAATCTACAGTCTCCTTTACTACATATGTGAATTGAGACTATATTTCTCAAGAAATTCTAGCAACAGTGTACATAATGAAACTGATTAATGTTAAATCCTGAATAACACATGCCATAGAACACCTTTGGATTATATGAATTCATATTAAATATCAAACTTCAAAACCAGAATGTGGCTCTTGTTTTAAAGTTGGTGGCACATGAAATTAATATAGTGAAGGATTGCTTTGTCACTAGCATTCACAAATCAGTCTTGGATTAAACATCAGCCAAAACAACTCTTCCATTGCACTTCCTCTCTAGTGTAATAATTTGTCTTAACTAATAATTTTGGGGTGGATAGCCCTCCTAAGGAACTACTCCTTAAAATACACATGTTTTCACTGCACCTTACCCCAGTATTTCTTGTACTTGAACACAAGAAATTAAGCAAGGATAAAAGCTGAACTTTTGGTTACTTCTGAAATAAAGACAGCATTTGAGCTCTCTTAAAATTTTCTCTCCAAAGACAGGTGTAATAAGTTACAGAATTCTGCTCTTATAAAAATCTTGTAAATCTCTACATAACTCTTATGGATTGTAGTATGCAAGATATATGATGAGTATATATGGTAATGTAGCACATTCCATTAAAAACTAGAATTTGTTTATAATAAATACAGCTATATCTGAAAGGATTAATAACACCAATTTACTTGTTGACTGTGGAAAACAAGTGGCGTATGGAATACTTTTACTAATTGCTTTGCACTCAGCAGCTTAATCAGCGCAAATTAGTGAATACTCTATAAGCTAATCAAATGATTTTTTTTTTTCTGTATAGTAACAAGATAATTCACACCATTTAAGGGCTGTTAGCACAGCATATAATTCTGCATAGTGTTACTATACAAAGTTATATACTTCTATGTCTTGTGAATGCTATTCTTAATGCATCTCACGCCTTACAGATTTTTTAATTTCTAAAAGTATTTTTTATTTCTTTTCCAGTTCTTAAGCTTGGAGCTGATGTATCAATGACTGAAAGAATGTACAGCAAAAAAGCAACACATTGATTGTTCACGTGATTTATGTATTTGTTAGTCTACCTGAAATTATCATGGAAGTAGTAGTTTTATAAGTCCTTCTCATGGTACAAATATTTTCCCCCAATACTTTTGCCTAGTTTAATACTGAACAACTAGTGTAAAAATTTTGGAGGTTCTGTGACAAATTTGTGCTGCTGCCCTAGAAAGAGAAAAGCATCTTTTCTTCTATAAAGAGACTGTATTCAGCCCTTGCACTGGGACTGCCTATTTCTGAATGTTATAAATATGGAACAGCTAAATATAAAGTTCTACAGAATGGACATAAGATGTTGTTTTTTCAACCACATATTCTTATTCAGATGTTTTCCCCACCATTAAATTTTCCCCTTTGCAAGCAAAAGTTATTTTATTTACGTCTGGTCCATGGGTCTAAGGATCTACAGTGAGATATATTTTATCGCAGTTGCCAGTAACCCCAACCAAACATGACAAGTATGCTTCAGTCTGGGTCTGGGTTTGCTCTTCTACTGGGGAATGAAGAAATGACTCATGCTGGATCCAGATCATTTTTGTGCAGCTCCCATATACGGCTCACTATCACAGTCTCCATCGGTGACTCAAACTTTTCTGATTTCTCAAATACTTGTGCTAAAAATGACCATTTAAAACATATAGTTGTGGCTTATTCCAGTGTGTTTTCTTGCTTTTTCACTCCTTGCTAAAAATACTGGCAAATGTGCTGAAAATTCTTAGCAGAGCTAGCATCGGTTATCTTCCCATTCCTCAAGTTTTTATAACCTTATTTGTTGCTTCCAATCCAAATGCCCAAGGAATATCAGTTTCCACAGATGAAACACAATACTTGATTTTTCCATGACTGTATGAAGAATTAATACATGTTATTAAGATTTAAATTTTTGATCTCTTTGAAGTCAATGGGAGTCTCACTCTTCGCTTCACTGGGACCATACATTTTGTTCCCCAAAGTTAAATGAAGCAATTATGTGTGGGCCTAATGAGGAACCTCTAGCAGCTTCTAATGAGTGTAGTCAGCTGTCCTTGAGACAGGGTGCCTGGAGCCTTTATTGCAAGAGCCCCTGGTTAGGGAGGGTCAAGCACCTTTTAGCACAGCTTATGAAGACAGCCTACAGATGTGTCAGTTTGTGCAGAAAGGCATAAAGGAGGAAGCCTCAGACCAAGCAGGTTGGACCAGATGAGCTCCAAAGTTGTCTTCTAACCTTAGTTCTTCTGGGAGTATGCCTACATGTGAGTTCAAGAAATAGGGTTCTCTGGATGCTAAGACAAAGAAGATAGGTAGGAATATACTGGATTCTGCTGAAATTACATGATTTTGATGCAGGTCAGGAGCTCCCTAGTGGGGTGTGGAGGTGTCCATTGATATTTTTTTCTAAGTTGCACTTCTGTGTATTACAGATCTCCAGGGCAATTGTGTTCCTACATAGTAGGCCTCTACATGGTTTTTGCTGGCTATCCCCAAGTTCAAGGGTGGGTATATGACAATATGGACCGATCACAAAATGGTTGCATAGGAGGCAGCTCCAAAGGTCTCTGTAAGGTAAAGGATATTTTTTGGTTTCCTACGTATAACAACTAAAACTTCTTGTCTTGTTATTCACGCACACGTGCACAGAGTCACACACAAGTCTACTATAAGATTTTCAGCTGAGGTCCCCTCAGCCAATGAATGTTAGAGGCATCTTGGGGAACAAAGGTATATGTTAGCTTTCTGTTACCAGGGTTTGCAGCACTGCTGTACAGCTGGAGGTCCAGCTACTGCAGCAATGGACATGTTCTGGTCTAGTCTGAAGGGTTTTTAGGCTTACTAGTCTTAAGAATATGAATATAGGCATGTTGCACTGTTAACAAATTATTGCACTCTTGATTCTAAGGAAATGATTCAGTGGTTAATCAATCAGATTGTGATAACTTACTCCCACACATAATGATTGTATGTGATACTGTCTCCGATATTTTAGTTGCTCGTAACAAGGTTTTCCACTCCTGTTGTAGAATTGGACAGTTTTCTTACTGTCTTTTTGCAAGAGGATCAGAAAAATACAAATGATAGAAAATCCAATTATTTATCCAATCTTTTTTTTAAGAAGGGAACTGAATCTTGGAGATAAAAAAATGTTACATTTCTTTTAGCTGTAACTTTATGAGATAACACTCAACACTACTGTGGAACAGAAACAAAGGCCTTCTCCACTTCACTATAAGTTTGTTACCCAACATACTAAAATCCCTCTTGATCATTACTTAAATTCATAATTTCCAGAAGCTATAGGTATTAGTTTAGGAATAACCATTTGCCTGTACTCTTTTCCTTCACACTTTATCAATGCATAAACCCATCTTCTCTGCCATTACAAATCTATTTTCTGAGAAAGCATTTAACCATTTTCAGGCACATCTTATATTTAATTTTAAATAGAACATAATTTTCAAAGATGATGAAAGAGTCTATTTCTTACATATTAAGTGGGGACACCCACATTTAAAGCAATAACATGTTTTAGGGTGTCTGATTTTTGGAGCACAGCTCACTCCTGGAAGTTGATTTGGACAATCTAAATTTAATGGTTTTATTGGTGGAGTTTTTTTGGTATTTAGTAGTACATTAGTTACTTAAAATCATTTATGTGTTTATCATAAAGAACATAATTATTTTTCATTCCCTTAAAAGACTGCGTAAAATCCCTGCAATTACAAACAACAGCTGAAAGTCCTTTAATACCCTCTTGTGATCTTATCATAGAATATTAAAGTGATTGTCTAGTGTTCTGTCTGCTGTGGTTCTTGTGATTTCTGCAATGCGCAATATGGTAAGTAATTAGCTTATGACATTCTTTAGGCAACTGCTCATTTTTGAGGTTAATAGAATCCATTTTGCTTTTCTTATGAAGGCACTGCATAGTCTTTGGCTTTTTTTATACACTTTTTATAGTCTCATGGCAAGGCAGTGCACTTGGAAGGAATGACTGCTTCGTTTCCTTTGACAATAAATAAATGTTAACGAAACATAAACAGGTACTGGAGAAGACCGTCATCAGCAAACAGGAGCTGTAGCAAGTCACCAAATGGGTCAATGAATGGGAATGAATGAAAACATAAGTCATTCAGCCAATATCCTACAGGAAAAGTTCTGGCCAGTTTCTACCTGTTTGCTGGAAGCTCCCAAGGGTTGCCTTATGAATATGGTATTCTGCTTCATTTGAGGGAAAGAAAGTTGGACAGCAGACTGTGGTCTTTTAAACTTAGTCTGTGAGACAATGCTAATAAATGTTGCTAGTTTTACATTTTGTAGAAATTTGTAACTGGCTCATCCGTTTCTCCTTTGAAAAGTGGATGAAATAAAAGTGTCAGTATTTCTGCACACCAGTCCTAGGATTGGCAATTCCAAAGTTTATGAAACACAGACCATCTCCAAACAGAGGAAACTCTATAGGACCTAAATACTCTATGGAGTTTCTGGGATTTAATCTCATATAATTCTTATATAGGAATATATTAGCAAGTAAAAAGTTTTTTTCTGATTCGGGTTTCCAAGGAGTTGTGCATGCTTTAATTTTCAGGTGTATCTTATGTGATCCAGTAATGAATTTCCAAACTTTTATATTAAGTTGTATTTCAAGTCTTCTTGTCTTTGCATACCTGTAGCTTGTGGTCTTTTGAGAGACAAGTAAAATCATTCTACAAAATGGTTAAGTACTTGCTGTGGGTTAAGTGGTACCTCTCTAGGATATGCTTCCTTACAGCTCATATATTGATTGTGCTTTCCTCACTTTTTTCATTTTCCTTTTAAGGCTTTTTATCGCCACTTTTTGTTTCCTTCTATAACTTGATTTTACTCCTTCTTTTTGTGTCTGCTCTCTTCTCTCTCCTCATTCCCAAAGCCACATCATTATTTACTCTCATATGTATGTATCATATTTCCATCCCTTTTCTAAGCTCTTTTTCTCTGTTGCTTGGCTGCCTTTCCACTTGCTTTTCTATTTCTCATTCTCTTAGCAGCCCTGAACTCTTTTCATAGTGCTAAAGGCCCTTTTCTGGGGCCTTTCTTTTTTCAGGACAGAGCATATAGTCATATATAGATATGGATCTGTTTGGAGGTTATGTGCATACTTCCTCAGGAGGTAAGCTATAAATTCTTATAAGGTCAATTTCTTCATTACTTCACTGATTTTTACGTCCTGTCGATATCAAATTATGAGAAAATCCAGCAACAATCTTTATTCAGAGATTCAGATGAATCCCTGCAGTTTTTGAGTCCTATGCCCTGACAGAGAAAAAAAAAATCTCAAATCAAATACCATTTCTATTGCAGTCCTGCAACATTGAAAGGCTACATTGAAATTAATGAGCTTCAAGATGTCAGTAATGGGTAAAATAAAACCACATAATTATAAATTGGAATTTCTGGTTTTGTGTACAGAAATATTCCTCCTGACTTCCAGGTTACATTTGTTCACCGTACCCATTTATTCCTGTCACTTGAAGAATCGACAATGTTGCTTATTAGAATTAGACTGTCACCTCTCTGTGTTCTTAACCAGTGGTAGCTAAAAATGATGCAACACATTTAGTTAATGAAGTGACTTTTTATGGCAATCATTATTAGTAGAATGACAAATAAACCCGCTGCTAAATTTTGGAATAGATTTGTAAAGGCTAGTACAAATTCAAAGTGAGAGAAGTCTATACTGCAAAACTGAGTAAATGAGATACAGGAGGGAGGTTAATATTGTAATGTTGGATTTCTTTTTAAAATTGTCTGTCCAAAATTAATTGCTACTGATACTGTACAAATGGCTCAAGCATCTGCTACATATTCATTCAATGCATTAATTTAATCAATATTCTGTACAAGAGGAGAGAATCACTTTACTCTTGGATGTATTGTTGAGCCCTGTATGATAGTGATTGTAGTTTAAAAAATATGCTCTACTGCACCTTCTTAACTTGAAAAAAAATTATTTTTATAAAGTAAAGGCATATAGGTTTTAGTGAGATAATTGTACCTAATATAAGTAGCAAAGCCTTTAGTTTCATTTTCACTATACTTAGTTTCTCACCTAAGCAGAATTCCTTCAGATGTTGCTGTATTTTTCTACCACCAAGTTTCCTAGGAACTGTCTTTCTAAGTCCTGCAAAAACTGAACCAGGACAATCCAGCTTAATTTTAAAATACAATCAATAGTCACAGTGTAAACTCTGATTGGCAGGGAAGTTAAGATGGAAAAAAAAAATTTGCCATGATAAATCGTCATGTATTTGTTGTCTTATCAGTGACAAATTACATATGTCAGATAAACAAGATATTTATCCCTTCAAGTCTCTTTAGTACTAGTGCCTAGCTGTTACGATGATTGGTACCATGGGAGTCTGAGCAAGAGCATCATTCTAGTTATCTCCCAGTGATGTTCTTCCATTTGTATTCCTCTGAAACTAAGGATAGTGTGTCATCCATGGTCCTATCATGTGCTGGTAAGTTTGTGCTGGAATTTGATGGGCCTGAGAGTACCAGCACTTGTGCCCAACAAGACCTCTTTTAAAAAGAATATTCCATCCTCTAACTGGGTAGTATCACAGTAGGTGGGGTTTGCTGTAATAAAGATCCATGCCCACATGGGAGCTGTAATAGCTGACTAGTTTCTGCTTTTCTGTGTTAAAGAGTATTATATAAGACAGTAGATAATTGAGACTTGTGCTTCTCCCATTATCCTGCCCTGGCAACATTCAGGATTTTTACAAGAGAGGAGAACACACAAGAACAGAACCATGCCATCCCTTGAAGTGTTCAAGTCCAGGTTGGATGGGGTTTTGTGCAACCTTGTCTAGTGGAAGGGGTCCCTGCCCAATGGTGGGGCGTTGGAACTAGATTATCTTTAAGGTCCCTTCCAACTGTAACCATTCTATGATTCTAACCTGCAAATCCAGAACAAGAGTAAGCAGTGACATGTGGTAAATTAGGCCAGAAAGAAGCTCACCTTTTTCATGTCTACGAGTGAGGTAGATGAAAGCTGTATGGGGACATTAGAGGTAGGTTTCCTGTTTATCTGCATTTTTCTGACCTAGATATGGCAGGAAGGAGCTTGAGAAAAAAGCACAGGTTTTTCAGGCACCAAATATTTCTCTTTGGTTTTGGTTACAATATGGTCCCTGAAACCTTGGTAACAAGATAAGGTGTTTCTGGACTGTCAAGGAGCTATTTGCTTCTTTTGTGGTCTCCATCTTCCAAGAGTTGGTTGGAAAGATTTGCATTTGTATGGACAGGCCTGTGGCAACCATTAACCCCCAGCACACTGTGTGTGGTGGAAAGAGGAGTGCAAGCTCTGTGTCTCCAGCCTGTGCTCCCTTCCATGTCTAGATGGACTGCTTTTACCTTTCCTCCCTGATATGCTGTAAAGGGAAGGATTTATCCTGAGTGCTGGAAAGGAAGTTTTCTTTTTATAGACAGCATGGCTGTGTGGGAAGAATTTCCCAGCCACATCCACAGGCAGGCAGGAGGTAGGGAGATGATGTTCTGGTTGTGGTGATATTGTCATAAGTAGTGATGATCCAGTCTCTTGAAAAACTGGATAGCTATTTAAAAGGAAGCATCCCTCCAGAGCTAGTGGAAGAAAGCTAGGGCTCCTCATGACGGGTACTGCAAGGGAACAACATTCTTTATAAGCCTTGTCCAGGCAGGGAGGGTAAGTTTCCCAAGGGTGAGATCAGAGCAAACTGTGATAAGGCTTGGGGTTATGAAGATCCTTTGCCTCACAGAAATACTCAAAGTAGAATCACATCTGCATTTACTAAGATCTAGTCAATCATTCCTGAATGAGTTAAATTCATAAACATCTCACCTGGTTAAAACATAGTCCTTATCTTTTTTCACGTGTCTGAAACACTATTGTTTTGTTACTAATTACCTGAGAAACTGTATTGCAAAGACAGTGGAGAAAAAGTCAAATGACATGATGTGAAAAGTCATTGCTTTTCCTTGCACTGGTTTCATATGGAGGGAAGCACAGCTTGGCAAGGCAAGTGTTATGGCGTTACTGAATGGAGAACCAACATTACTCACATGCTTATGCAAGTGACAGATAATAACCTACCTTAAGAAGTGCTGAATTTAGCACTTCATATTGTCTACAGTTTATAGCAGTTTAACATTTCAATCATTTCTGCATATTAGACTTTATTTTTCAAGTTGGCAGAACTTATTACACCTTTGGCCTTTCACAAGGCATAAACAACAAAAAACGTTCTCCCTCACACTAGGCCTCAAAAACCAACGCTTATGGACCCAGGCCAAAACCCACTGAAAACAATTTTCCCACTGCAAATTTTGTTCTCATTTTAACTGCACAAGAGGATAATAATTCCACTGGCATCAAGATTTGGTCCTAATTGGCTCTGAATAAAGCATATTAAAGTGGGCGTAATTGCTATTGTTGCGACTGAGAGGAACCAGACCTGAGCTCAGAGCTTTCTCCTTGATCTTGGAATTGTTTTCCTACAGTTTTCTCCAGATTGATCTATGCATTTTAAAATAGAAAATAAATGTATTTAATTAAGCTTGAGAGCAAAAATGATACAGAAAACATCTGGTGATAAATAAAGCAGGGTGGAACAGGCTGAGACAGGGCTTTGAGGGAGCATCTCAGTGAAAGCCTGTACTCACTCACAGAATCACAGAATCATAGGGTTGGAAGGGACCTCTGGAGATCATCGAGTCCAACCCCCCTGCCAGAGCAGGGTCACCTTAGAGCAGGTTGCACAGGAACACGTCCAGGAGGGTTTTGCATGCCTCCAGAGACAGACACTCCACCACCTCTGTGGGCAGCCTGTTCCAGTGCTCTGCCACCCTCAAAGTAAAGAAGTTCCTCCTCGTGTTTAGGTGGAACTTCCTATACTCAAGTTTGTACACATTACCTCTTGTCCTGCCACTGGGCACCACTGAAAAGAGCCTGGCCCCATCCTCCTGACACCCACCCTTTAAGTATTTATAAGCATTAATAAGGTCCCCCCTCAGCGCCGTCTCTTTCCCAGACTAAACAGACCCAATTCCCTCAGCCTTTCTTCGTAGGAGAGGTGTTCCAGTCCCCTAATCACCTTGGTAGCCCTTTGCTGTAACCTCTCCAGCAGTTCCCTGTCCTTCTTGAGCTGGGGAGCCCAGAACTGGACACAGTACTCGAGGTGTGGCCTCACCAGGGCAGAGTAGAGGGGGAGGATGACCTCCCTCGACCTGCTGGCCACACTCTTCTTGATGCACCCCAGGATGCCATTGGCCTTCTTGGCCACAAGGGCACATTGCTGGCTCATGGTCATCCTGTTGTCCACCAGGACTCCCAGGTCTCTTTCCACCGTGCTGCTCTCCAGCAGGTCAGCCCCCAACCTGTACTGGTGCATGGGGTTATTCCTCCCCAGGTGCAGCACCCTACACTTGCCCTTATTGACTCGTCCCTGTCAGCACATCAAGCCATGCAAAAAGACCTCTATAGATCAGATTTACGAGGAGCCAAAACTAAACCAACAAAATTCTGCAGTAAAATAACCTTCATATTATGGTTAAAGCAAAGCAAAAAGATCTGAAAACAATTCTGTCTTACGTACCCAGGTGCCAGGCCAGGCTACAAAATTTAGAGTCCCCCAAGAAAAAACAATTTTTTATTCTCCTCATTACCTCTGATTTTGGAATTCAGAAATGCACACACTAAATAAATGTATGGTTTTTTCTCCTCAGCTGACCTGTTGCACTCACTGTGAAGTGCCTGTTCAATGCACAGGTTAACCTTGTAACCCACACAGTTTTTTGTTTGTTGATTTTGCAGCATGGGAGGAATAAAAAAAAAAATAAAAAAATTTGCAAATTCAGCTTTGAAATAGGAGGACTACTGCAGAGTACAGCTATTGTTTTTGACCCAGTTTCAGTCTGATTAAAAGTTTCCATGTAGATATGATCTAATTGCTGGCCTCTGGTACTTCAGAGTAACACTGCAGGCAGCCAAGCAGGAAAAGCTGAGATTAACTTCTCAGCCAGAGGAGGAAAAGGAGGAGCTAGGAAAGACTCCTATGGAAAAGTAATAGCCTTTTGTGTAAAGAAATAGGAGTTCCTTATTTTAATTTTAGTTGCACAGATCTTAGTGCACCTTAGAAGGGAACTTGGGGTTCATAAAGGAGTTTATGCCTTCTTTCTATACATGTATTCACTCGAATGAATCTGAGGTAGACGTTGCCAGACAATGCAAACCACTGCCTATTGCTTTTCCTTGAATTCCCATGTGTTTTCTCCTGAAGTATGTCAAAGCAGACTTGAATATTAGCAAGAGTTGGCCTGCTAATCTCTTAAATCCTTGGGATTTTCTTCATAGTATGTTTGTAAGTGAGAATCTCCTAGAAGAACCAAGTCTTTGGCAAACAGTTTGTACAATGGAAAAGACTTCTTAAAAGCACCAATGATAAAAGCTTTTCTCTTCAGTGATATGTGCTGTGGGACTCAGGACATAGGAATGGACCTCTAGAGAGCTTAGCTGCATACTCCTTCCCTCACTGTCTAGACAGAATTCAATCAATTTATGCCATTAAAATAGTGGTGCAGATATAAAATATGAATATCATATTATTGAAAAGAGAGACAAATTGTCGTAAGTAATCTTGTTTTCAGAATGCATTTAGTTCCACTTCTAAACCCTGGAGCTGCTTTCAGGAAAATGGATGTTCTGACAAATGATGTTGTACCTGCAGGAAAATTCATTGATTGATGACACCCTGTACGTGTTTCTGTATTCCCAGGCCTCACGTTGAAGAGCATTGCTTGTTTCACAAATGTAACATTTCAGACTGATTGGATGCCCAAAGAGAGTATATGTCATTGTGCTTTCAAGTTTGACATTGATTGATTGAAGAAGTCAGGAAGAAACCATCAGACGAAGCAGGTACCACCAAAGTATCCATGGCTGCTAGGATCCAAACTGCTCAGAATTCAGGTGATTTGGGGGATGGGGGCAGGGAGGTGGATGCGATTAACATATCCAAACAAAAATTTGGGGTTTTTTTCCTGCATCTTGTAGCTGCTACTGAAATTTACAGGACTATCTGGGGAACAATAGGGTACATCCCTCTGTGGTCTACTCAGGTGATATGAAAAAGCAGTCAGATATTTGGATATGTAGAAAAGACCACTACACCCTGAGACGTGTTTTCTTGATGCTATTTACCATAGCAAGAAGAAGAATGTTTCTCATTAACTTGTGCACCCCACCACATGGGGACATACAAACTAATGCAATGAGAATAGACTGAGGATAGGGTGCAGAAAAGCTGATGTCTGTCAGGATGTAAGAACATCCTTCCAGTATTCTCTGGCTATATCTCAGTGAAGTATAGCAAACTGTATTGTGTTTGCTAACTGCTGGCCAGACATTTGAGTAGACTTACTGGATAACCAATGTCTGGAATAAGTAGGTCAGAAGAGTTGCCTAGGTATAAATTGGACGGAATTTTTCCAGTGCACACATACAGATTTGATCTGATGCAGGGAATAATTCCTCCCTGTAGTTCATGTGCCAGAAGAGTCTCCCTATAGCTATGCCAGCAATAACACTGCTGCAAATGCTGTTCTTCAATGATGTGAAGAACTCTTATAAATGGCTTGCAAAATCTAAACCTGCTGTGATAGAGCTGTCCCATTTTCACCTTCTGAATTGCCTCAGAAATCCAACAAATTTGACAAACGTATTTTGTTGCACAAACACCCTTGTACAAGTTTGGTCCAGGGAAATATTTCTGTAACCCTCCACAACCTGCTGAGTATTTGGTCACGGATGCTTACAGGCACATCAGCGGTACCTGGTATGGTTTATCATTACACACAACACAGCTAATCTTTAAGTATTACGGAACCAAAACCTTACACAGCCAAAAAGCAAAAGGGTGTGACATTTAATTAGGTCAAAATCTAAATCCTTCTGTACAATAAGTAGGCTTCTGGTACTATACACTTGGAGAGTTTGAGTCCTCAGAAAGGTAGTTCACATCCCAAGGGGAGATCCACACAAACATAATAAAAAAAAGAGTTATGTGTGCTCTCCCAGTTTTGCTTGAAAACGTTCCACTAGCTGCCTTCATGCTCCTTTCTTCCAGGCACTGTGTCACCTGATTAAATCCAGACAGAACATAGCTTCATTCTTTATTTGTTTTACAGAACAGACCTAAGCACCCTGTAATAAAAGCAATTATTTTTCAGTATTTTCTTTAAAGCTTCTTTTTATTCCACTGTGCTCACAGCAAATGAGTTGCGTAGTTAACAACCTAGTTAACAACAGCCTAGCTCTGCTGATACCAAATTTAGAAAACGAGGCACAGATGCAAATGATCTGTCTATACTTCATTAAGGAGTCAGTGAGACAGATTAAGCCTGATTCTAATTTAAGCTGTAAGTGAACCTAAGTAAGGCATGTTTTTACAGGTCATGCTGTAAGGACATGCATGTGGAGGACATTAAGGTTGGGG
>VYZM01024741.1:0-19609 GCA_013398915.1 Dromas ardeola
GCTGCGCCTTTGCCTTCCTGACCTCGTACCTACCTTGAGAAAGAAAGCATCACATCCTTTCTAGGCCAGCTGAATACAGATAGTCCCCTATTTGAGAAAGATGTCTGCAAAGCATCTCTTTTAAAAATTAAATCCTCAGTTCTCTGAGGGGCATGTAGTCATGGAGGTGAAACTAACTTGTAGACCAGTCATGGAGGCTCCAGGATTCACAGAGAAGTCATCCAGATCTCAGTGTTGAGGAGGGCTGGTGTTTCTGGTCCTCATTGCTGCATGGGCTTGTGTCACTTCCTCAAGCCAGGGTGAGAGCAAGAATCTAGGTAAAGTGTTAATTAATTTGATAAACTGATGGGGAAATGTAGCAGATGAGCTGCACCTGGGCTGAGGGGCTGTTGCTCGTTACGGTACAGTAAGAGCTGGGGCTGTGAAGTTGAGTAAGGTAGGCCAGGACACATGGCCTTGACAAGAGTCAGAGAAGTAGCTTTGTTGCAGTTAGCCAATATGCGGTCGGATAGATCTGTGGCCACCCTGTTTGAGAACTTTAGCATCGGCCATATTGAGAAAACTATCAGTATTTAGCTGGCCTGGAAAGGATGTGGCGCTTTACTACTGCGTCATTTTTTTTCTGCTGTTGTTCATTTGCTCATTAGTGAGATAAGCCTGCTCAAGAACAGTGTGCTATCATTTTTCAAGACTTTCATATATGTTGAATAATTAGGGGGGGAAAAAGACATCTGTATTATTTGACTGTGTTTTTTTTTTCTCCAAGATATGACACCCTGGACAGTGTTGACTGATGGTTAACATTCATTTTCTGTGTTGAATTTGATAATTATGTATATAAACACGGTTTGACTAATAAAAACAATGGGGAGAAGGAATGTCACAGCAAAAGAGGAGGTAATTTTTTTAAAAAGCTATAGCTGAAATATTTCACTGTGTTACATTAGCCAAAAGCTCGTACTTCAGATCTAGCAGTGATGGACTCCGTTTAATCTCTGTGACTTTTCCTGCCCGCCTGTGAGTTGGTTTTTTTTTTCCTCTCTCCTGCTTTCCCTTTATCTTCTCCTATTGTTGTATAGTAACTATTAGGAAAACTGTGTTTGTAAGTGGTTCTCATGTCCACTCTGCTTATTTTCTGAAATGCCAGATTACAGCAGTGTTATTTTCTAGTGGTGGTCATCAGCTTTGCCTTTATGTTGAATAACATATATTAACAAAAATAACATGAAGCACATTTCACAGACATTCTGCCATTACAGAAGCCCTTGGAATTTAGCTTCTGGGAAACAGATCAGAATTTGGTTTTAATCTTGGATTTCTGTTGTTTGGATAATAGACCTGTGAACTGGGAGGTTCTGAGTTGCAACTTCTACTCTGATTTACTGAATGCCAAGATAAAATAATTATAATCTCTGCCAACTTTCTTTTCCACCCTATGAAGTTGGATTGAGACTACTTAGTACTTTGCAGTGTTCCTGCATAAAGTGAATGCTTACTGTTGCAATGCTCTATCAATACTATGATTTTATTTTTTTATTAATCTTCCTTTTATTGCCTTTCTGGTTTAAAAAAAATTGTAATGAAAGCAATATAATTCATGCATGTGTACCAATCTCTGTAATTTACCTTTGCTGATAACAAAGCACGTTGCGGATGTGCTCCTTCACAAGACTGCTCTGCAGTCTTGCCTCTCTCCTTTTTTTCCTTGTCAAAGCACTAGCTTTAGCAAACCTGTAATTTAAACAATTTGCTGTGTCTTTGTTAATTGTATGCATACTGCTGGCTGGCTGGTTTATTTCGTGTGATCTATAATAATGCAGAAGTCAAGTCGTAGGTAACACAAGACCTTGCTGCATTATAGATTAATCTATTATTACATAGGTGTGAATAGTTTTTAGCATCTGTCTTACACCCACAAATAGAGAAATCCTGTTAATAATGTGAAGAACTCCTATTCCAAGGATATCTTATGTGCCTTGGTTTCGTATCTGCTGTGTAATTGAGTACTACTTAAAATATTTTGTTGGGTTTATACCTTTGGAAGAGAGGAAGGTTAGAATTTTTTTCTGTGTCTTTTTTTTAAAGTGGAGGTGTTCGGCACAGGCAAAAGATAGATTCAGTAGAAATTGTCATGGCTATCATAAAATATGAGAAATCAATTGTAACCAGTATTTTGGTAAAATGGGGGGCTAATTTTGCATTCCTCTGCTCATTTGGGGAGTTTAGGTTGCACAGGGAATAGAAGAGCAAGCCTTATGAATGAGGTAAGGAAAGAATTACATGCAAGTAGGCTCCCCTTACCACTTTCCAAATATGTATCTAGTACCACAATGGATGGTCACGTGCTATATGTTCCTTCGTTTTTCATCTCTAATAGATGCCAAGTTTCAGTTTTGTGTATAGTACTTTTGAAATACTGAAGTTCTTAAAAAAAAAAATCATTTTAGCAAAATAGCAACAAATGACAGTCATGATCCTGTGTAACATTGTATTCCGTATTTTTTCCACCCTGTAGAAGAGAGATTCTAGATCAACACCACCAGGTGTTGTATGTATTTTAAAAAAGTTGACAGCACCTTTATAAAAACCCAGAATAGAACTATTTCCATGAACATGCTTTATACTGAAAATGTTTAACTCTACAGATTGTTAGTTGCTATAGTCTTCAGAGAATTATGTGCACAACAATATGGGATTCGACAGTAAAATAATTCTCTGAACTACAAAAATCAAATCCTGTATGATTTTGATTTTTTTTTTACATCATAGTCAATGGTATTCCAACATTGGAATGATTCAAAAGGCACCTGCTTGTAATGCAGCTAAAACCAAATTCAGATAAATTAAACAGCTGTATTGTTAATGAGCTGCTTCAGTTGTTAGCTCACTCTTGTTAACATCTGAAAAAAAAAAAGGCTTGCCCAAATCCTAAATCAAGGTACTTGCCTTCTGTTCTGGTAATGTGGAATATAAGCCGTGTCCTTATTTATAGAATCACAGAATGGTTTGGGGTGGAAGGGACCTTAAAGACCATCCAGTTCCACCCCCCTGCCCTGGGCAGGGACACCTCCCACCAGACCAGGTTGCTCCAAGCCCCATCCAGCCTGGCCTTGGACACCTCCAGGGATGGGGCAGCCACAGCTTCTCTGGGCAACCTGGGCCAGGGTCTCACCACTCTCACAGTCAAGAATTCTTCCCAATATTTCATACAAATTTATAAGCTGAAGCTACAGTTATTTCTGTATGAATACTCTCAGGCTACTACTGCAATTCCTCAGATTGGTTTTTATGATTTTTTAAAATGAGAAAGTATTTAAACATGATCAAGGCTAATCATGCATGTTAAAGATTGTTTACAGGCTAGATGGGGAAGAGCTGTTAGACTGCATTTATTTGACTGACAGTCTTCTGCATTTTGGAATTAAAAATGCTTAGGATTTATGTTTTTTTACATCTACAAAGACAGGTTTTTTTCTTGAAGTATATTGTTACACAGTTAATGAAAAATTCTGGTCAAGTTGCTTTTTAGAACTTTTAAGTCCTGAATTTTTGACACTTGTGCTTTATTTATTAATGCTCTTATTCTGAACACAAAGAGAAAAATGGTACATCTTTGTCTCTCTTCTGTCACTGAACAACTTCATTTTGCTGATTCTCTTTCCCTGAAAACCGAGTATCATGTAATACTCAAAATTTGAGCTGACAATAGCAGTTCATCTTTTGTGCACCTCTACCTCACTGATGAGTCACTGGTGTTATTTCTGTTCACTTTCTGCAGCTTCCTTGGAAAGCTCAGCTCCTTCGTTGCTGGTACTTAGTCTGCTTACGTGTACTAAACAGATACAGAAAAACCATGCTGAGTTGCATATGAAAACTTAAGTTTTTCTTTGAAAACTGACTCAAAATCCCTAACGTAGCTAATTTTGCCATCTGTAGAAAAACATTGGGGTTTAGCAGCATGGTCATGGTATCAAAACAAATTTTGAGCTAAATTTCCAGAAATTCTCACCTCCCATGTAGTTTCATTACAGTAAAGGGAAAGCTCTGCTACTGTTTGAGCTTTTGTGTTGGAAGGACACCTCTTCTGAGTAATGCAAAAATCTGCTTGTTTCCTTCACTTGCAAGCTTGTTGATAACGTAGGGTAAGCTCATGACCTAAATGTGGGCCTTCTGTAGCTACACATTATTGGAATCTGCCCCATTCTTTCCACCTTTTCCCCAAAACAACACTTGGACAGCTTGTGTATTATATCGACTCTTTTGAACAAGCTTGGAGTATGATCTGTGCCTCTGATTTGTCCCCAGTTTATCTCAGTTTCATGTATGTAATCTGGATAGTGCTTTGGGAAATAATACGGGAATTGCTATGAAAAAAATACCTAAATTTGTGCTAAAAAGTGTTGTGTCACAGATGACTGTGTGATCTGTGTATGTTGAAAGCGAACCAAGTATGTAAGAGATTCTTCTTGTGGCTATTAAATCTAGCCCTAGCACACAGTCTTATGCACTTAAATCTGACCTCTCTGATACCAAACCTCAGTGATGCGCGGCAATGAAGTTTTAGTGCAGCAGATAGTCCAGAAAAGACTTGATAGAAGTTTACTGGGGGAGGAGTAAGGTGACTCTGGGGGGAACAGGAGCAGAGAATTGAATTGTGGGGATGACTGATGAGGTATGTGGGATGGATGGGGCTCAGGTTAGGTGGAATTTGGAAGGAACTGGAAGAGGTTGGAAGGAGGTGGGGAAAGCTGCCCCAAGGGACACTGGGAACAAAATTCCGTTTGTATTTTGGTATATGAGAGAGTGACCCTTCTCTGCACAAACTCTTTCTGATGGGTTCTACATCTCCTTACTTCCTTAGCTCCTCTGCTGGATAGTAAAACCCAGGATCTTAGCTAGCCCTGAAGATGGTGAAAATGTAAACTGCTGAGCACTAGGAAATTAAGAAGCAGCTGTGAGGACAGTACGGGTTGGGGCAGGCAGACTTAGTGGGCTAGGACTGCTGTTATGAATACTTGGCGAAAATATGGAGAGTGTGTGACATAGTCCTTTGGGGCCACCCCCAGGATATTGCAGGCTGTATCTGAGGTGTCCATCCTTTGGGCACAGTGGGCCATATAATCTTTTTTTCCTGAGGCACTATTGTTGGTGCCTTTCCTTATCACAAAATGTTTTGTGAGGATGCAGGCACCCTAGCACCACATGTTGAGCAGATGACCGCCCTTATGATGGGATGTACAAATACGTGTTGGATCACTTGACCCTGTAACTATCCAGTCCCTCAAACAAACATGTGTTAGTCAAGTGATAGGAAAGCTTGCAGTTTAGTTTGCTGCACATGTGCTTCTAGCCGTGTGATAGGGAAGACTTAATTAGGGGGAGAAGTGGGCTGGGCCAGACTTTTTTTTTTCTGGTACTCTGTAGTTTGGGCATCTAAAGAACACTTCATGGTCAGGAGAGTGTACAGCCTTAGCAAGCAGCTGCTTGTGAAGAGACGGTGCGGTACTGGACAGTAAGGTTCAGTTGTATGAAGTGCTAATGGCCTAATAGGAGAAGTACCATCTGGAAATAGTGAGTAGCAGCATTGCACGTGTGTAAGTTGCAGGAGGTGTATGAAAGAAGAGTTCATCAACTTTTGCAGATACAGTGGCTTTGCACATGGCCAGAAGTTTTCCAGCCTTGACAGAGCTGAGCAGATACTCAAGCCAGCTCATGTCAAAGCGAGGGGTCCAAACAGTGAAAGGGACCCCTTCACTGCTTAAGTCCCTCTCAGGGCTTGATCAGGTACGTATTCACAAGACACAGAATGAAATACGGCTCCTTACAAAATGAAATCTAGCTACCTCTTTATTTTAAAAGATGTACTTTGCACTACTCACCTTTAATAATACAGCCTAGTAATTGGCATTCTTAGGAATTGGGGGATCTAGGTTCAGTTCCCTCCATTGTCTTCTAGGATTAAGATGTCCATTTCCATCTCCTTCCAGATGCTATTTTCTTAGGAACTTCCTGTGTCATGTATTTAAAGTCTTGACCTAAAACTAGGTTTGGGGAAAGGAGGAGGCTTGGCCTTTTGCCATGATTACCTGCTGATGGTCCTGAAAGGCTAGGTCAGAATATCACTGGTGCAATGGTCAAGTTTTTCTTTTCGCTTCCAATCCAATGATTCCTGGTCAGATGATAGCTCCCCCCCAGCTTCTCTCTCTTCTCTGCCCATGGTATTGCTGCTCTGTGTTGATTATAGAGAAAGCTGAATTCCCTTTCAGCTTTCAAATTGTTAGATTAAAATTATCAGGCCTTTTTTCTTTTAGTTTTTCTTGCATGATTGTTTCTTTGTTATGTGATCATAGTATTATTTCTTTGTTTCTGTTTGAATTAATTTTTTGAGGATATGGGTGGCCACATTACAGGCTCCCGAACAGTACTTAGTGCTTCTGGAGAGACTGCTCTTGATGCTTGCTACTGTTGCATTTTTCCTTGTCCCAGTTCAATCACATTAGGAACACTGTAGTGATCAACCAGTACACTCTGTTTCTTCTCAATTGTCTATAACTGATGAAATATCAGCTAAAATTTCCTAAGGATGTAATCCCTAATTGGATGCACTTGCATGTTATAGTACTGAATTCCATTCATGTACCATTATTCCAGATTTTTCTGTGCGATCTCAGTTACTCTCTTGATGATGCCTTAATCATATCTTGCATATGTATAATTGATATGCTTCTTGTTTTTGTATAAGTAGCGTTTCAAAGCAACTTTGTAAAATGACAATACCAATAACTCTCCTCCAACCTAATGAGCTTAGAATCATAGAATTGTCTGGAAGGGACCTTTCAGATTATGGGGTCCAACCATCAACCTAACAGTGACAAAACCATCACTAAACCATGTCCCTCAGCACCACATCTATCCGTCTTTCAAATACCTCCAGGAATGGTGACTCAACCACTTCCCTGGGCAGCATGTTCCAATGCTTAATAACCATAATAAGGGGGACAATCACTTCCCTAGTCCTGCTCACTGTACTATTCCTGACACAGGCCAGGATGCTGTTAGCCTTCTTGGCCACCTGGGCACACTGCTGGCTCACATTCAGCTGGCTGTCAACCAACACCTCCAGGTCTGTTTCCCCCAGGCAGCTTTCCAGCCACTTTTCCTCAAGCCTGTAGTGCTGCATGGGGTTGTTTTGACATGGGGTGTTGTCTACATTCTTGATTATTATTCTGCTTTTTTACCCAGTTGTCTTTGTTCCTATTTTTCTGCCTAAGTTTTCTTACTAATACCTATATAGTAAAGTGAATCCTATATTTTAAATCCCTTTCTCTTACTTTTAATAGGAATGATAGAATATTATATAGATAGCAATTCATACAGTTTAAAACATTTTTATTGACCTGAAGGGAAAGTGAATGAGCTATATCCCTAATAAGGAGAAAAATATAGCAAAGTCAACTATATAGCTTCAGAGAACCTTCTCCTTGCATGGACAGGGAAGAGTAATAGTTTCTTCAACCTGTGTAACTAACCAAGAGAATCTGTATGTATGTGTTTGAAAAGGTCTGTGGCAAATCTTTTAAAATTAATCTGATTCTTAATTATGTACTGTAGGAGATGAATACGATGTATGTGCCATTTGTCTGGATGAATATGAGGATGGAGACAAGCTCAGAATCCTTCCATGTTCTCATGGTAAGCAGCTTTATTTTAGGTTTGATGTTTGTATTAAAACAGCTCCCTAAAACACCATGTCTAAAAATCACTGTGAATATGTTTGATTTATAAAACTTATTTTTGCTAACATGCACTAATGTATTTACAAATTGGGAAAAGAGCAAATGCTTTTTCCTCTTAAAAATCAAAAAAGGCTAGCATTCCCACTTTGTATTTTTCTTTGGATGTACATGTGAAAGAAAATTTGGCCTTGACGCCATCCCCTGAATGTCTGTAGTTAACAGGCAAACACATTCCAGAGTTACTTTTTACATTAAAATAAATAGGCTTTCCCTTTCGCCAAGACCATAAACCATAAAATATAATTCAGCTATTAGTGACATAGAGATATGGATGAAGGAATATAGTCTGTCCCGAAGCCTGACTGCACTTGGAAGTCAGTGTTGTCAGTGCAAAAATTAGTGGAATATTTTTACTGTGACAAATTGTGCTCTGTCTGAAGAGTCTTTCTCAAATACAGCCCACTGCAAAAGATATGTCTAGTAGTCACATATGTGTCTATCCACAAGATGAGGCTGCTCTTAACTGCATGCAAGTACAAGAAATATTTTAAGAGCTTATGCCTAGAAATGTGGAAGAGGCCTGGGCCCAAGAGGGTCTCTGAATTTAAACTTTTTCTTTATAAAAGCTGTGTAAAATCTATCAAGATAGATAGGATTCATCCTTCCTAGCTTGAGACTCTCTCTGTACTTCCCAGTCTGTTAACTGTATTACAGCCATTTTAGCTGGGTGAAGTTTTACCCACCTTTTTCTCATTAAATTCCTGCTCTGACCAGGCACTGCGACAGCAAATACCACATCACTAAGAGATTTAAAAAAAGAGGCAACTGATGTTACAGCCTCACATCCGCAGTGAACGCAGCAGATGACAGACTGAGCTTTGTAGATCCTCATTCATAAAAAACAATTCCAGAATAGTCTGACAAAAAAGGAATTCTCAGAAGAGGAAGAAGAGATCCATAGCATCTATCCCAGCTAGGGACTGCAAAGTTAACTAAACCTGATCACCAGTATCAAAGGTTGCTGGCAAATAAATGAAAAACCCCCAAAACACCACCGTTGGTTCTTGTGGAGAAAATGCTGCTGATGTCCTTGAACAGAAACACAACCTGCTTGCCCTTGTAAATGCTCTTTGCGAGATAGAAGTCTGTGTTAGTAAGCAGAGCTAAGTTTTTAATACCGTAAGAAAGACACTTTCAAACACATATTTTTAAACAAAGCCAGTATAGTTGTGGTGTCAACTATAGACTGAACTTAAAATCTGCAAAATAATGTGGTAATTTTATTTAATAACAAGGTGCTTTAATGCAGTCTTGGTGGAGGTTCGAGGCATTAGGAGGATAATGATGGCGGGCATGTCTGCTGCAAGGTGGCTGTAATTCCTCAAGAAGCTTTTAAAGTTTATTTCGTCAAACGTCGCCTGTTGCAGGACTGTTCTCAGATTCATTCAGTAGAGGAAATAGGTATTTATTGCATATATCTATACATCCAAGATCCTGATCTATTAGGTGTTTTGTACATAAGGAGAGACCGTCTACATCCCAACAATCTTGCAACTAAAATTCTCTGTAGAAGTTAAATTCTAAAATTCTCCTGTGTTACTAAACTTAAATATAAATAAGCGGGTTTCCTTGTCCTTTTCACATAGATAATGTTGTACTTGTATTTTGTTTTCTAACAGCGTATCACTGCAAGTGCGTGGACCCATGGCTGACAAAAACAAAAAAAACATGTCCTGTATGTAAGCAGAAAGTGGTCCCTTCTCAGGGGGACTCTGACTCTGAAACAGACAGTAGTCAAGAAGAGAACGAAGTATCTGAAAACACTCCTCTGCTTAGACCATTAGCCTCAGTTAGCACTCAGTCGTTCGGGGCTTTGTCAGAATCTCATTCCCATCAGAACATGACCGAGTCCTCAGAATATGAGGAGGATGACAATGACAATATCGATAGCAGTGATGCAGAAAATGGAATAAACGAAGAAAGTGTAGTGGTTCAACTACAGCCCAATGACGAAAGGGAGTACAGAGTGGCAAATACTGTTTGAGACCACTAATGATGCTTAGTGTATGAACAAA
This sequence comes from Dromas ardeola, assembly GCA_013398915.1. Taxonomy (NCBI): domain Eukaryota; kingdom Metazoa; phylum Chordata; class Aves; order Charadriiformes; family Dromadidae; genus Dromas; species Dromas ardeola. Next base: position 9,812 of record VYZM01024741.1, read on the forward strand.
AGCGTTCTTAAGGCTATACTTTACAAATCTTTAAATAGGGAATATATTTTAATCTGTAATCCGTTTGGTTTCTTCAGTAGGAGCAGCAGTTCATGTAGTAGTACTATGGTTAAATCTTTACAGATAGATTTATTTTTGATTCAGGTATTCAGTCACGCGTTTGTCTCCTCAAAATGAACAGTTTAACTGGACTTCACAATGCTAATGAATAATGTTAATAGTTTATATGACTAGAAATATCACACAGACTCTTAAGTGTATCTTGTTGAAATGGGATTTATCTGGAAGTAATTTTTTTTCCATTTTGTAGCTACAACTGGGTCATACCAATAGCAATATTTATTACATGTATCGTATGTGTTACCCCTTAAGCCCAACAAAAAAATGTATTTGCATGTTTGTATAGAGTTTTCCTAAAAACTGTCACCACTACTGAAAGAAAAATGTAGAACAGATCAATACTGTATATGCTGGTGTATCAAAACAAAGCAGAAATGCCACTTCTATCTCAAAGCAGTGATTCCAAATAATCCTTTGGAGTTTGCCACAAGTAGCTGAGTTTAAGCAGTTCCATTGAGCAGTTCCTAGGATAAGGAAACTTAGAATATTATGTTTAGTTTTGAGCAATTCACAAGGTAAGATCCACCATAAACACGTTAATTATCCCTACTTGCTACTACAGTGTACTCTGGTTTCCAGTGACGATGTGGGAGCTGGGGGGGGAGGAGGGAGGATGACTAAAACAGAGGTTTTGTTCCACATAGAAAAATAATTTTAGGTAAGTATCCTATTGATCGTCAACTCATATACCTCTTACTAAAAAGCATTTTATGCTGCATTAGTCTGCTAAACCATGTATATAGAAAAATTGTTCTTTTCAAATACCTGATTTGAAAACAAGTGCTTATAACTGTTTAATAGAACTCAGTACTTACCAGTGTATCATGAAAAAATTAAATGCTATATAATACCTCTGTAACTATGTAGAAAGTAAAAACATACATATAATCAAAACGCAGAGATTTTTTTATATGGCCTTGAATAAGGAAAGCTTGAAAGAATGTTAATAAACATGTTTTCCACTTTAAATATCAAAAGGAATTTATTGAACTCTTGCATTACTTACATCCATCATGTACTCTTGTACATTTGTTACTAAGGTTAAAGTATTTTTAAAGATCCAGAACATGCAACTGTTCGGATCCCGTAGTAAACATTAACCTGCATTGTGCTGTATATCACAGTACAAAGTGCTGCGCTGATCAATACTATATGCAGGAAGACTAAGTTACATAGAAAACCTTAATTTTTGTTCACTTCTAGTGTGAGGGGAAGTTTGGATCAGTCTAGGCCTGTGCACGTTGTTTGTATGGGGGAGAGGGAAGGAAGCCCACAGTGCCAGCACCGCTAGAGCTACAGCCTGAGCCTGCGCTGGGAGGCAGAAAAGGGCAATCCTGGGCCAAGGCGATTACAGGTGAGGCGTTTCCATTTGTTATTCCTGACCTCATCCACACGCAGCTACACCCAGCAACGCCAGTTGGTTCTCTGGGACTGGCTAAGGGCAGAGAAAGTTTATTTTTCAGGATGAGGTGTGGTGAACGGGTAATAATGAAAGAATGATTCATCTTAAAACCACTGCCACCAGCAATCCATGGGGTTAATGACAAACAATGTATTATTATATTTTCACTGTGTAAAAGTCCACTTCAACTTGCTGTCTAGTTAAGTCCAAATATGAAAACTGGTTTCTGAGAAGTTACTAAGCTGTTTCTGGACATAGGTTCCTGCTGTTGCCATGTTATGAGTGCATGTGTTTATTCCTAACTGTATTTCAGGCACCCCAAAACACGAAGCGATCCAGGACCATGAACTGAAGTAAACTTTGTAACATATGTTGTATGTAATTCTGGTTGTAGTATTTGCTGCAATGACAAAAAGTAAAATTACACTCTTTTTATTGGTTTCTCACCTGCTATTTTCCATGCTATACAGAGAAAATGCGTGCAGCAAAGGATGGTCTGTTTCCATCCCAAATAATACTGTGTGTCTTTTTAAAAAAAAAAAAAACAAACCTGTTCCATTTTCGAAATTTCCTTATGGTATTAATGTACATTTTATTTCAGGAGGCCTTGGTAGTAAATATTGTAGTGGTACTCCCCCTGCCATACCTCCCTTGTGCCACAGATACAGTTCACTTGTCTCGTGCCATTGCCAGTGAGAATGAAAATGAAAATTAAAGGAGGAATAGCACTTTATTGTTAGAAATACTTCAGAAGGTTAAGCATCTCACAGCCTTTCTGTGTAGAACTTGTAATATGACATTAAAACTTGCTGCATAAATCTTCTGTCTCAAAAGGTATGGCCTGTCCAAACCCACAGGGAAAGATAAATCAGGATTTTTTTTCTTTGGCTGTGACCTGCTACATTATCCACATGAAGCAGCACTGTTTCCTCACCATTGGCCAGGAACAGCTGACTCCCCGGTGTTTTTTTTTTTGCTTATGCTTTATGCTTCAGTCTGATCTAAGTTTAGTCTCTCCCTATCTTCAAGAATAGGATGTTGGTGCTTTAAAGAGGTTCATATGTGACTGGTTGGAAAAACAATTATAAGTAGTTGTAACTAGTGTCTGAAGTTAGAAGTATTTCATGGGACCTCTGAAGATATTGCTGCCGCATAAAACAGCATAGGTATCGTTGGCAGTTACCACAAAATATTACTTGTATGACCAGTATAAATAGCTCCCTACAAAACAAGCTTGCACCAAACCTTTCATTACGTAATGAGAACAAACTACTCGGAAAAGGAGCCAAATAGAGGATGGGAATTAAAACCTGCCTTCCAAAGGGAAGGTAGGCTTTTATTTGGTGTTGGGGGGTGGGGGAAGAATCCATTAAAAAGCAACTGGAAGAGAGTGATGTGTTGTCAAGTATTTTTCTTGACAGGTCAGTAATCAAGGAATGGGGAAGATTTAAATAGCAAACCAAACGGCTCTCCTCACCCCCTTGGCAGTGCAGGATGGTGGGAGAGGGCCAGGGCCGGTGTTTGAACAAACAGTAATCAGGGGTACCTACATACCAAATAACATAATGAATATTAAAATTTGGACAATGTTTAAAAATGCAATGCCATCAGCAGTTTAGAATAGTTGGATGTTTCCTCTACTGCATTCTAACGGAATTTTAAATAACATGTTCATTATAAACACAAGACCCTCTGAAAGGGACAGTAATAGTGGCTGGTACAATTAAAATCTCTCTGGGAATTACTGTGGTGCAGCAAACAGGCACAATGAGAATTAACTTCATACATGTATTTCAGAGAAAGTAACAGACTGATGAGAATGGCCTGGAAGTCAGCATTAAAAATGGGCAAATCCCTGATACTCTGCACATAAATCATCTTCCTGTGTGTGCCATGCAAGCTGAGAGGCGTAAGTAACCGGGAATAGAAGGAAACCTTGAGAAAGTGAAGGAATTCAGTCAATAGCAAATTGTCTTCCTGCGTTTGAAGAAAGACTGAACAACTTGAGAACTACCCTTAAAAAAACACACCCTTTGGAGCAATTCTGCCTCTTTTCTGTATTGCTCTTAGTTTGCACAGCTTTCCTACTCCTTTCTCCTCGTCTGTTTCTAAGCCACTAATGTCAGTTCTGTTCTTTTACCCAAACCTTGAATAAGAAAAAATGCTACAAAAGAAAAAAAAAAAAAAGGGGTGGGGTGGGGCAAGTGCTTCACTTCGTTAGGGCTGGGAACTGCTGGCATAAGGAAAGATGCCGTACTTCGAAAGCGCACGAGGAAGCCAAGACTGTTTTTATAAAATGTTCATTTTGCAATTTTACCATGCTGGATGTAGTGAGGGGTGGTACAGCCGCCCCCGCTCTGTGCCCGGGGGGTGGCAGGAGCTGTTGGAATGACGCAGCGTGGGCTGGGGGGGGGACCCTGAGCCCTGCCATCCTGCCGGGGCAAGAGGAGGACAGGAGGTACATGGTACCGCACAGGACCTGGATTCAGCAGATAAAAACAGTTACTCGCATGGAACTTGTGAAGTCTGAGACAAAGTGTTTTGCTGCATCTCTTCTAGTAACTTTTTTCAAGGAACGAAAAACATTAATGCACGCTTCTGATCTAGGTCACAATTTAGAGTTCAAGCCTTTGTATTTAAATTGTCTCTTAATCTATAAATGGGAGTTAAATGTAAAATTTGTTGGGGGTCCAGGTTGTTCAAGAAAGGTATTTTAGGTAGACCCTAGCACATCAGGTGCACAGACATCATTCTGTTGTGGAAATTCAACAACAAATGCATTTGGAGAAGTAATTTGAGCAACACCTAATGCTTACCAAGAAAAAGCATACAGGTGACATACAGACACCCTCTGCTCAGGAGGGGGGAATTGAGCAGGAACGAACAATGTCAAAATAAAGGAGGAATGGGATGAAAAATACTTGTTGTGCAGTGCTGATGGCTGTCGCTGCCTCCGAGCTGCCATTGCAGGGAATGCCAGCTACGGCCTCATTACAGAACAGCTTCTGGGATGGGAACAGCCCCCACCCAAACCCCGCAGTCAGGCTGTGAGTGCAGTTTTAAATTGGATGTAGACATGGAGCAAAACACAGGTTCACACGCGTGATTTGATGGAGGAAGTGAGAGGTTTGCATCCTCTGCACTGAACTTGCTTGGGGCCAGGGGCTTGTTCTGGTCTCTTCTGACTTTAGCACCAAGGGCTGGGAGCAACCCAAGTAGTCTGAGCGGATAAACGCTTTGCATGTAGAGGTTTTTGTTATCCCAGCAGCCAGTGGCAAGCCCAGGAGAGGAGCGGGTGTGACACGTACCCTGGAGATGAAGATGCAGGGGAAGCTCAGGGAGAACAAAGGCATTTCAGTGGTAAAACCCAGGCAGCAGAGAACTGGCAGTGTCAGGACACAGAAAAGCACAGGCTGAGCAAAGGATAAACCTCCTGTGGTTTGGGCTTTTCTCTTTTTCCCCAGCGGTCACTATCACATCTCACCAGTGCTGCCCTTTCACAGGCACTTGGTCGCAGGGCCTGTGTTTTCAGAGTTCTTGGGTGGCAGAAGTACCAGAAGCCAGGCAGAATTCTGCTGGGGTAACAGAGACCGTAGATCTCTCCCATCCCTCTTCAGGGAGAGCATGTTCTTGCCCCAAGGAACAGATTGTGGGGCAAAGGTCTCCTCTAGCTTCTGTTGGGGATTGCGTAGCAAGTACTCACGCGGCAGGGGACCCCCCTCTCTCCATGGAGTCGGATAAATGTGGAGTTAAGTGACAAGAAATCATCTCCTAATTAAGACCTACCCTGAAGACTTTGACTAAAGGTATATCCTCACCCTAGAGCTACCTCACAAGTGACAACTGCACTTCCCGCTGTGTTGGTGCGGGCAGCCGTGCAATGGAGAGGGGCCTTGGAGGAGTCCTGTGGGGGGGAAATAATTACCAGCAGTCTGATTTTGTTTGGTTGGAATAAATTTATTTCATCTGTCTGTAAACAAGGTGTTTTTAATAGTTATGGCATTTTTTGAAATGCATATTAAATCAGATGAGTTAGACTGTATCCCAGATGTAACAAAGTGCAGGGAAAGAAATGGACAAATCAGCAACAAGAATTTGTTTAAATCTGTACATTATCCACAAGGCCCAACAATAGAAGCAAATACTAGAATGTCCCTAAAGTAGTGCCATTCGCAAGAAACCCTCGTAGTCAGTTAAAATCCATCTCACAATAGCAACAGTTCATTTTTTTTTTTTTAAACAATAGTATGGCACAGAATACATATTAAAAAATTCATCACAAGACAGCCAAGTCAGTTATTCCAACCAATACCATCTCCCATTTATTCTTTTGTATACAGAGTTCTGCAGTTCTCTTTAAATGGACATACAGGTTAGTACCGTGCCTGAACTGAGAGTTTGGTTACAGACATTTCAGATGACTCGTGCACAAGGCAGTTCACTCCATGATTTCTGCAGCAAGGGTGTGACAGGCCAAATGAAGATTTTTTTTTTTTTTAAATTTGAAATGGCATAATTTTGACAGTCTAGCTTTCAAACTACCGACCTTCATCAAAACAGTGGCTTCAGAGCAGCAAAACTCTTTACCAGTAAGTGATCTGGCAGAAAGACTGGAGTCAGTCAGAGCTCCCAGTGGAGCTGAAGGTGGCAGTTTTCCACAATGACATTGCAGTTTCATATTAAAAAAACAAAAACAACCAAAAAAAAAAAAACCACGACCCCCAAGCTGCAAATTAAAATTGGTCCTATGAAAAACTGAAACCAGACACACTCCAGATGGTTATGTTGGGATATCTAATGTCCATAATGGCAGCCTTTTACAATTCAACTACAGAACAGGAGCTGGCATTAAAAAAAAAAAAAAAAAAAAAGTGCCTGAGCTATTGCAATGATGGAATGTCACCGGGGATTCATTCGGGATGGTGGTTTTAAGGTCATGGGAGGAAGTGCATCTGTACCCTTTCATAGTTTTGTGATTGCACTTGTTAAGCAGTACGAGCTTCAGACATCGTGAAGAAAAAATAAAAGACTTCAGCCTACAGTGAAGTGCAATGACAAAACTAATATAACGTTAATAGCTTTTGAGTGGCAAATTGGTTAAACAAACCAGGCACTATAAAAATGGGTGTAAGCAAACAAACGTGGATTTAAAAAAAAAAAAAAAAGAGGGACAGAAGTAAAGATATGCATGCACTTTTTTCCTCCCAACCACGCTCTATGAAAGGAAGACTAGTGAGCTGTGTAATTGCTCAAAGTGCTGAAGAGACATTGATCAAATTAGATTGTACAATCGGCACCTTGTTTAGTATTTAAGTTGTTTTAGTTGTCAATATCACACTAATTGCTAAGACAAAGCAAAGCCTACACTTGGCATATTCCCCTCCCAAGAGTTTTTCAAGGTATCATGCATATCATCTTTGTGGTGCAGTAATGGTGCCAGATGTGGGACTTGGTTACATACAGTGGTTAACATATAAATGAACAAAGGGTAACTGGAATTATGACATTAGGAAATGGGTAAATAAAAAACACAAACTACCATCTACAGTCTGGTAGCACTGAACACAACTGGGTGGTGGTGAAGACAGTTGCTAGGTGGATGGGGAGAGGCTGCTTAGACGTCAGACCTCCTCAGGTATAAAGCCAGTTCATATGCTTTCTTGTTGAGTGTCCCTCCATGGACACCTTCCTTTCCCATGACTATAACCAATGCTGGAGTACACAAGGAAACAAAACGGAAATGAACAGAATTAAAGAAAAAAACAAAAAACAAAACACCTTTCCCCACCAACAAAGGGATACAAAGGAGACACAGGTTCATACCCCATCACCCTGCATTGCTAATAAAGTTTCCAGAATGTAAGGTTTAAAGCCCACCGCCAGGAAAGTTTAATAGCAATCTTCCCCTAATACTTAACAGTCTGCCTAGCAACTAGAACCCAGAGTCTCTCAAGTATTTTGCCATTGAGTATGCCTTCTTATTCAATCCGCCTCCATGGACCCCTTCTTTTCCCATTACAAAGACCAAGACTGAAAGAGAAAAGAAAAAAGTTTTAAAAAGAGTGTGTTAGACAAGGAAATAATGCAAGTTTTAGGCAGTGCAATAAACACACTCAAATTCAAGATTTAGTATTTGGGTATTAAGCTAGTTTAACAGGAGTTTTGTAAAAATACGGATGTAGACAGGGCTGGGAGAAGGCATGAGTTATGCTCAGGGGTTTTACACAACTATGTAAGTCGTAAGAGTTCACTGCTAAGAAAAATGCCACTGACTATCTCAAAAAAGCATCACCGTGCCTTTCCACCATCAGCACCACCCATCATCACCCAGCTAGGAAACCCTGGCTGCATCTTAAAAAAAAAAAACCGGGGCGGGGTGGGGGGGAAGAAGTGTTGTCAGGAACAATAGTAGTAGCATATGCAGAAGAACTGTGACTCCAAAGAGCAGAAGAGGGAATATTCTTGTATTTCTTATCTGTTGTGGTCGCTACTGGTGTAAGAACCAGAGTAACTGTCTTGATACTAACAAAACAACCCATGGGGTCAGATTTGGGCTAAGACTTCTCATGCAACAATACAACTGTAAAACATGCTTTCTGCATAAGACAAAACGCAGGGAAGATTTTAATGCTGACCCACTCTCTGTTCCCACAGTTTTGGGGGAGCGTCCCAACTGTCTCGCGAACGAGACCATCCTAAGGCTCCTCAACCCGTGAACACCACTTGTGACTTGCCAGCAGAGGTCACCAGCAGGTACACAGACACAATAAGCGCTGTGCTTCCACAAGCACAGTAATTGTTTCCCAAGCTAGGAATACTGTGATTGGAAATACTGCAGTCAGCCTACCTACAGGTGACTGTACATCTCCATAGCAATTTGCTCACAAAAAGCCCAAGACAGACAGTTCTCGTTGGCATTTCACAATGTGCAGCAGAGTCAGAACTCTGCCTGCTTCACTTCAGCGCTGCAAACGTTCTTCCTGTATCACTGCCACACGGCCTTAGCCTATAGACATATTTTAGTCTAGTTTTGCTTTTATACTTATAAGCAAAAGTCCGTTGCTCACCAATTTGTTCCACAGCCAGCCAAAAAATGCTAGGCCAAATATTTTGAATGTGAGGCATACTACTCATAGCCAGTGTTTTGAGGCACGTTTTTTATATCCAAACCTAGTGCCTTCCCCATAATAGGTTTTACTAGGAGTTAAATGAGGAGCACAAGGAGTAGGCGTTCTAGCATAAAGCAAGCTTCTCAGTGATACCAAATTGGACGGGCTTTTTTGCCTGAAGACAGACTTCAGAGAGCTCAATAGGAAGTACAAGAAGAGTTAGTGTAGAACTTGTTAAAAGGCAAGTGGGAGCAGCTCATAAAAAGAATGCACATCTTTGCAGAATAAACTTTCCGTTGAGAAGTTTACAAAGAAAAAGCTAGTTTCGCTACCAATCATTAATAGATCCCTGCAGTGTCCTACTGTGAGCTTTAGATACCAAGTTACCGTATACTTGGCCAGCTTACATCAAACCATAGTCTGCTCTTTCCTGCTTGTCAGAGATGTGTTTAACCATTTCACAGCCTAGCGCCCAGCTGTGACCACAGGTGGGGAACAGGGACAAGTGCAGAGTCCTAGGCAGAAATCTAGTTAGTCAGCCAGGCCACGGCCACCCACCCCCCTCATGCCACTTCCTGAAATTAGCCATTAAATACAGGAGCCTGGTTTTCTTAATAGCTGCCGTCTATGCTTACGGTCACATTCTTAATTCAGTGATCTGAAAGTGAAGAAGATCGTGCTTACCTCGGCCAGCTCTGCCTACAGCAACATTGTATGTCGGCTCACCACCTTGACTCTTTGTCCTGATGTCCATTGTGCAGTCACCATCGACATACAGGCTATCTCTGATCACAGAGCACTTCTTTGCACCAAGGGTCAGACCATTGGTGAAGAAACCCTCTCGGTCTTTTCCTACAATCATATCTATTTCTACTGGCTGTCAAAGAAAAAAGCCCACAGTTAGCACGGCAGCGTTTTATTGCTTAATTTCTCTTTAGAAAAGCGCCCTGTCTCGCCTTGAGAGGATCAGACGGTAAGTTTCCCCTTGCCCCCACCAGGAAGTGCTCCACGACACAGGGCTTTGTTAGCCACGGTTTATACCGCACGAGTTTATCGCCGCTGCCAGCAGCGGGACCGCCGCGCTCCTCGGCTCCCAGCCCTCCATGAGGGAGGCCCCGCACGGCCGAGGCCGGTCAGGCGCAGGGTTCGCCCGTCTGGGCGGCCGAG
>VYZM01024781.1:0-10365 GCA_013398915.1 Dromas ardeola
GGGTTCATGGAGAAGATTTGATCATCCTTCACGGTCAGAGTCTGCCAAAGAAAAGAGAGACAAATATTTGCTATCTAAAAGTCCATAGCAGGATTAAATTGTATTCTCAAGCATTGAATATTTTTTTTCACTCACTTCTCCTGCTTCAGTCTTAACGGTGACCTTCCCTGCTTCTTTGCTCTGGATCGTGCTTTTCACATAGGATTCCTTTGCATGCACCACAAAGACTGATGACTTGGCATCAAAAGGCTTGTTTTGGGCCTCGATTCGCTCCTTTTCTGACTTTCGGAGGTAGGGAGCTGCCTCCCCAAAGATGGCCATCTCAGAGTCTGATGACATGGCTGCAGTTTACTAGGGGTAATGCAGCAAGTATCTATGAGGGTAGAAAATACATTATAATAACGCATGATAGAAGAAACCCTCCACAGCATAGTGGATTCGATGGTGCTCTGCTGTATGTATCAACTGGTTGAATTGCCTCTTTCATTTTTCTGCTAATTCAGAGCTCTGTTCTAGAATTATCTTTCCTTTATTTTTGTTTTATGTAGTCATATCTCTAGGCCTACTGGACGACCGCAGTTACACGGGAATGCTTTTTGTATTGTTGTTTTGTTTTCCCTGCCCGACCGCCCCCCCACCACCACGCCCAGTTTGTTGAATTAAGAGGATAAACAGATCCTTTCCAAGGTTCCAAACACTGCACTCACTGGATATTCCTAGTTTTGGAATTGTGAAAGCCCTCTCATGTCTCTTTTGTTTAGCACCTTTCAGACTATGAGATTTACTATGAGATTTGTTTACAACAAAAGACTGGAAGAGTTACTCTGGGTATGCAGAGAGCTAATATTATTAGTACTTCTCATTAAAGACATTCTCTTTGGATAAAATAGCCCATGCTGTCAAATATTTCTATTATTCCACAGAGCCATCTGCTAATAAACAAAGCCAATATTCTCCACTTTGATATTTTTCATAACAGAAACTGAGTAATCTTGCATTTATTCACTACTGTTTTAAAAAAAATTATCCCTAACCCTGTTTATTATTGTGAAACAATAGTCTTAACTGAAAAGTATCGTGCAATTTTGAAGCTGGAATTTACATATATTATTCCAAAATCAATACTGTTCCAAATGTATCCTTTTTTTTTTTTAGCCTAATTTTGTCTAGGTTCATCACCTACAATTTGGATTTTGAGTAGCTTTTCTGAATAAATTAAGAAGCTCATTTGTCTATCAGTTACTTTCACCCATGGCAGACCTCTAGGTGAAAATCAAATAATTGTTTAACTTCTCCTTGAGACACAATTTCAGTTTGATTACAGGAAAGATATTCTGAACTTAGAATAATTTTTTAACTCCTCCTTGAGACACAATTTCACTTTGATTACAGGAAAGATATTCTGAACTTAGAATAATTTTTTAACTCTTTTCCGAACCCTTTACCATTTAGCAACCTCATTATTGCAGTATGGCCAGTGTAACAGAAATAATATTTTAATAATTATCACAGTATTTTTGTACATTATAAAACTCGTTCCACTCAGTATTCCACTGCGTACATGTGAAAAAAATTTCTTTGACTTCTTAGCCAGCAACGACATACTTTATGGCACAACTTAGTGTTATCAACTCAAATGCACGAGTACAATTTCCTGACTGATGGGTTTGTCTCTAACTACATGATTTTTCACTTCATTATAGTGTTATTGAGACCATTTCACAAAATAATTACATGAGGTTGTAAAATGGACCCAGTCTTTCACCAGCAGTTTTGTTATTGCCTATAACATCTCACATTTTCTTACAACATTCCTAACAGGAATAATACTACTATATTACATATATTAGTATATACTATGTTAGTATATACCGATATGCTATATATTTTATATATATACACTATATACATTGTATATATAGTATATATAGTACACTGTGAGGGTAGAAAATACATGACAATAGCACATGATAGAGAAACACTCCTACAGCATAGTGGATTAGATAGTGCTCTGCTGTATATATACTGTATATTATATATAGTATACTATATACTATATGCTATATACTATACATTATATATATAATATACTTATTTAAAACATGCTAGTTATATTCTTCACACATGATAGCTTGTTGATGTTTTATAATTTTGAGGCATATATTTGAGTGACAATATTTGACAAAATTAATATAAATTAATGTAAAAAGTAAATATGAAGTGTTAATTTTCCTGGGTGCAAATATTTAAAACTTTGAATTTAGTTGCTGTTCCATGTCTCTTTTTCTATTTATCCAAGTAGATATCATTCTTTCTTCATTTCCCTGTGATTATTAATATTTGCTTATATAATTATAACATAACTGTGCAATATTTTCATAGGCACAAGCAAGCTTAAAAGGAAGCTCAGACTAAAAGGTTTTCTTTTGGAACTTCGATGTTTTGATACACAACATTCTAACCCCATTCCCCAAGCTTCCCTCTGAAAAAAGAAAATATTAACATTATTTAAATATGTATGTCCTTTCCTGTTGCTTCCCAGCTAGTGCCACTGACCCTTAATGGTTGAGGCAAATGAAAAAAAAAAAAAATTATTTGCTTCAAGAATATATTTAATATATGTAAGTATTCCAAGTAATTGGAAACTACTTCCTGATGTTTTTTTTTTTCTTAGGGTAGTTTCTCCTGACCCTAGGACCTCATGTCTGTTAATGTAGGAAACTGCTCTCTATAGAAGAATCCTGGGGAGAATGTAGGCAATGCAGCAGTATGCAGTACTTTTAAGATCACTGACGTTAAGAATCTTGTGACAAAGATATCAGCAATCCAGTCCAATTCTCATACTGAATTTATAAAATGGACATAAATATAAGGAATACAAGGATTACCATCACACCTGCATAGTTCTACCTTAGAGCATCTCTGTTCCTAAAAAGTGAATAAATCAAGATCTTACCTTTTATGAGACAAGATGAATGGCGTGCAGACTGGAAGCTGGTCAGTACTGTAAAAGAGAATTAGCAACTATCTTCTTACTGCTGCATGGAATTCCAGAGAAAATTTATAGACAGAAAACATATGGAAGCCTTGAAAGCAGACTGAAAATCCCAGCTGACGCTGACAGTCCCCCATTGAATGAATGTGAGTGTCTGTAGGAATGCACTAGTGCTTATGGAATGCAGGGCCAGTTTCCCTTCATTCCCCACCTCCCCAGTCCAAAGTCTCTGACACTCTTACCTTAGAGATTTCTGAGGAAGGACAAGGCACGCTGATCCCAGGGTACTTTTATAGGGTCTGATCTGCATACATAGGCACCACCTCCTCTTTCTTAGGTCAAAACATTTTTGGCAATCTTAACTCCTAACAGAATTGCCATTCGTATTAGAAGTGAACAGATATAATTAGACATAACAGGTTTGTGAATCAATCTCCTATAAATAATTTGACAAGAGAGCTTGAGAAGGGGAGAAAGCAGGAGGGTGTGCTAGAGGAGATGAAAGGGGCTACACTGGTACTGTAATCCATCGGATGCTGACTCAAGCAGAGAAAGTGAAGAGTAAGAGCCGGTGTATTGTAATAGGAAACATATAAGGAGAGGTGAAGGCACAGACTCCTGCATGCTGCGAATGCAGAGTCATGGTTAGAGCAAGAAAATTCTGATGCAAGGGGAAACATCTGAATAGGAAGAGAGGTTGCAGGAATGAGAATCAAGGGATGATATGAATGACTGAGTAGTAAAGTGGACCAAAGCCAAAGCAAGAGAAGGGGGGAAGGATGAGTCTGAAGCTAATGATAAGGAAGGATATGTGATTAAGGAAGAAGTAAATAGGGGTGTCATTCCAAGGGGACAACAGCATGTCACCATTGACAGAAGAACCAATAAAGGGGCAAAAAAAGTTAAGCCTAGAGTTGAAGACAGAGGCCTCTAAGGCTGAAGTCACCAAGTCAGATCCCAGAGGAAAGGCATAGAAATCCAACTTTTCTTTCTGGGGCTAAAGGGTTTCAAACATCATATGAACAGGACTATGGAACTGTTGTACTGAACTTAAGACATGTATTACACTGGAAGCAGGAGAAATAGGTGCTGTCTCATCATAGGGGAGTCATTCAGCACTACTTTTGCAGGATAAGTGCGAGATGGAGGGAAGGATTAATAGGTTTATACTCTCTAGAAGATAAACAGTCATGCTTTGTGCTAGGCTGGAAGAGAGGCAGTTATTGTCAGAAGGAGCTGAACCCCATGCTAGTATGTGAAAAAAGCCGATCTACTGTGCTGATCCCTGGGATGTTCCCCACACAGATTAAGGAGGGAGTTACACATATTCTGCAATAACATACAGAGGGGAATGGTGAAGACGGCAGTGAAATCCTTCACTTTATTGAGAAAAAAATTCATCCCCATGGAACAGATCTTGATTTGTTTTTTGTTGCTTTGTGTGTTGGTCTTAAACTTTCTAAATTACAGTTCCTATGATAAACAAGGCAATCTGAACCGAATCACGTCTCAGTAGCTTCACCTGACCCCATAGCATACTGCCTCCCCACTTACAGCACCTGTTATGCTCTGCTCCCTCTTAGCATCACCTACTCAAAGGTCTGGATAAGAAAGTGAGGAAATTCCTTCCTCCTCTTCTCTCAGCTGACTGTGTCTCTGTGATGGTGCTGTAATCCTGGGGGTGGGGAGGAAATTGGTAGAAGCCAGATTCACATTTGGAGTAAATTCACACTGAAGAATAAGACTGAGGTCTATGGTTTAACTCTAACAGCTAGAGCCTCACCTGAGTATAAAACAGCAATTGTTTCATGTCTTTAATGCAATTACATTGTCTGAGAACTGGAATTCACTGTGAATTTCAGGTATTTCAATGACTCTGTATGTTGTCTCATTTTGCTGGTGCATGCAGTTCTGACCTGGATTAAAACTGGCTACAAAGAAAAGGAAAACTTATGGTTTTCCCAGAGTCATATGTAATACTGGCATAAAGCTGTCAGCTGGCTAAAAGCCTTTATTTGCAAGATTTTTTCAAATAGGAAAAGAATAAGTTTTTGAAGACTCGAAAGGACTTATGAGAAGTAATATTTCAAAGTATTTTTCAAAATTACATTGAAATTGAAAATTTCTACAACTTGTAACATTTTACTTGGTCTGTTTTCACTTATTTTTTTCCCTTGCTCTTGTTTGCATTTATGTTGTTAGTCAATATAACATAATACAATGTGACTGTTGATTTTCTAACTGTACATTTTCTTGCTTTTACTTTTGCTTTTTTGTTGTTTTGAGAGCAAAGTTTTTGTAATTTGGCAAAACTCTGTAGCTGTCAAATAAACTGAAACTGTGACTTACTGTATTGGAAAAACTTGGAAAAATATAGACAAGTAAAATCTGGAGCTCAAGAAAAAAATTTGTGTGTTTCGGGAATTAAGCCTTGTATATAACTTATTTTACAACTTTTGGTAATAAAAGAAAAAAAACAAAAATTAAAAAAAATATTGTGTCAGCTAATAAATAAATGCGGGTTTTTTTACCCTCCAAAATGTCAGGAAATCTTTTGCTTTAATACAATGATTTTGTTTCAATCAAGCAGAATGAAAACAGACACAAGTTTTCATAGCTTTTCACATAAGACATTTTAGCATTTTTTGACAGCTATAATATACTCTCAGGACCTCCCTTTCTCTACCAAATCCATTGCAACCCTCTCCCTACTAACTGCACAAGCATAATTCTTCTACTGTATACATGCACTCCCCATTTGCTCAAGTCTTCCGTCAACAACAACCCTTCACAACAAACTATATGCAGACATGCTCTCATACCTGTGAACTGGATACCTGAGCTCCCGTTATCATTGATGGAGCTTGAGCCAAGGGAGTCTGGAGAAAGATTCAGTTGTCCTAATGTGGTTGCCTACCTTAGTGAACTGAAACATTTGCTTGACTCTAACGGTAGTGTCTACAACAGGAGTTTAGACATTCAGCTTGCTCACCTACATATTCATTTAGGCATGAAGATGACTAAATGTAGATAGTTGAGTTTTGAATTGAATCTCACCAATACATGTAACAAACACAAACATAGGACTGCACATCTATCCATCACTGAAATTCCTCTCTCCTTATGGCCAATTCCAGCATATTTTGCCCCTTTCTTCATTCTGAGGGTGTCCACACTGGCAACAGTTACTGAAGCTAAAGTTGCTGCACTGCTGCTTGCAAAAGGGGACGCGGCAGTTGTCTGTGCACAGAGTAACCTATAAATCCTTCTAGAGAGGCAGCAGTGAAATGAGCAGACTCTTCAGCCAGCTCTCAGACCTGTTGAAAGGTGGTAGTGTCTTCAGAAGGAAAATGCTTGAGGCATTTATAAAGAACAAGTTTTGCTTATTGAGCATAATGACAAAAACTATGCCAATAAAAATTTCTCCTTTGTTTGCCAGCTACCTAATGCTTTACCTTTATACCATGTTCAGCTAATAATGCAGTTTTCCAAAATGTAAAAAATGATAAATTGTAATCCCTGAAAAATGTCAGCCAGAGACGAATTGCAACTGATCACTGTTGAGCATTCACTATAGAAAATACTACAAATTGAAAGAGCATAAGGACTACCTTATATATGATACATTCCAGAAAAAAGATAAATGCATATAGAGGACAAAATAAATTATTTTCCATTTTAGGTGTATTCCAGAAATTGTCTGGGTGCCTATTGATGTCACTGATACTTGCCTATTGACCATCACGAGTACTGCATAGGCAATGTCATTTCTGACTGGGAGAAGAAAGGACTGAATAAGCATCATGCCACAATATTTTTCTTCATCCCTTACCTCTGACAGGCTCACCCTATGCTCCCCTCCCTCATCCTGCTGCCCTGATGCAGAGTTTGCAGCCAACCTGGATGGGCATCACGCCTAAGCAGAAGACCGCAGAGGCAGGGTCTGCAGTGTGGAAGGTCTGTGGGGCTCCAGCAGTGTGAACAGCATCCATGCTGCCGTGCAGCACTGCCACAAGGACATTGGTGAGGCCCTGAGCTGGCTGGTGAGGCCCTCAGCCTGCCCAGGCCTGCGGCAGGCTGTGCCATGGGCGAGGAGACCAGACCACAGCTTGGTCAGGTGCTGGGTGTGAGGCATCAAGGGCAGAGCTCAGGGTGACCGAAGCTGAAAAAATAGTGAAAAGAGAAAAGGAATTACTGAAATTCCCAGAGACCTGAATAGACCACTGAAAGAGGGAGGTTTTAAAACCACCTTGTAGCCGGCATTCACCAACCTACCTCCACTGGCACTCCTCCACCTTCAACTTTCTCCAAGCACTTCCCCTGGCAGGGCTGCTGTCCCCAGGAGCCAACCAGGGCTGTGGCCACTGCCCCACAGGAGAGGATGATGTGAGGGACTGATGGAGGCTTCCTGTCTCCCCTGTTTTGCTCAACCACCAGCTGCCTGCCTCCCACTGCTCTCCTCCCATGCCCTGCTTTTGTGGTAGAGGAGTTGAACATAGGTTAGCGGCTACAGAGGGAAATAAAAACGATCTCTCTCCTGGTGCACAGCCAAACAAGTAAGTGCGTTACCAGAACAGCTTGTTCACCTCTTACCACCCTTTCTGAAATGTGGCTGGTACCAAAAACTGCAATGTATTATTGGAGGTCACTGATGAACCCTTAGGATAGCCGGACATATTACAAGTCCTGCAATGGATGATGCTTCTTTGCACTCAGTAGGGTTGTGTTTAACATTACCAGTGTCACACTGAAAAGAAGTGCTGCTCATATAAAGGGTACCAAAATAACCCAAAGGGTTCAGGGGGGCACTAAAAGCACCAGAGATACTCAGCTATGGTGGATCCTGAAATGCCATTTCTAAAATGGCCAGAGTAGCATCCCTTTCCAACTCCAGCTGTCTTCTGCTGCCCAAATATTATTTACAAGTTTTATTAAGAACCCTTAGCCCATGAAGGCTGACTGGGGGATTAGAAAAGATATCCAAAAAGGACACATGAAGGTCAGCTAGGGCTTGAGAATTCTGGCAGGATGGCCAAAGATGTTTAGCACTTGCTTTAAATAAACAGCAAGTTTGAGGTAGCTGCTAAAGCTTGTCACATATGCCAAAAATACCAACCAAGTCAATCTCACACACTTTCCTCTGTGGCTTGGCAATAACAAATTTATTTAGCAGTTACAGGAGTCCCTATACACCTTCACTTCTAATTTACTGTAGCCTTTAGATGCATCAAATGTATTCCCAAACCATCTAATTTACTTACTTGCCTGTAAAATGTGATCAGTAGTTTGACACTTTACATAATCAATGCTGTACTTTATATTATGTTACATTTACAATCAACATGTAAATGTTGAATTTCTAATTCAGCTTGATGGAAAAAATTATGTTTTGGGCTAATAATCTATTCTTAGAAAGATGAACAGACCCAGTGTTTTGAGAGTGAAGGTGAGCAGAAGGGGTGAGGAGAGGAAGAGAGAGAAAAGACAGGAGAGTTGGTGGACCTGAGTAGAACAAGCAGAGCTATTAGTCTCAAGGCTTGAAGTGGGTCTGTGGTCTGAGTAAAGGTCATTTTGCTCATGGAGGATCTTGGCATAGTGCAGCAGCCTCCTCTACCTGCTATGAGGGTAATGAATGCATCAACCCCATAACACCCCCTGACTTCTTATGGATGGCTGGAAGCCTAACATTTCTTACAGGATGGTGTGTCTGGCCACAGTGCTGGCCTTAGCTGTCAACTTGTAACGAGTGTAGACTACTTCCATCTGGTGTCAGAGCGTTGCCTTAATCATTCAGGGCAAAGAATTAATTTTTTTAAGCAACTGCCCAGACTAGAGGCTTCCCTGCCCCGGAGCTTGTTGTGTAGGCAGGATGATAGTGGTGAACCTGTGTGATAAAGTAATGACACTGCAGATGACAGGGAGGACCAGCTTCCTTGGCTGGCATATTCATCTAGAAGTGAATGATCAACAGCAACAGCCACTGCCATGTTACTCCTCTTCTATGAGGAGGCAGCTGTACCTTTGCTATGGATCTGGATATTGGTAAAACCACTGTTTCCTAGGCCTCTTCTTGGATGGCTCTGCAATAGACTTTCCCTGGACAGAGAGAGAGAGAGACTAAAGACTCCTAGAAAGGTAGGGGAGAGCTTGACTTAAATTATAAATAGATTAAATATATACTGTGACTGCTAAAGCAAATGCCCACCAACTCTAGGACACCCTTCTGTCCTCTTAGGAACTTGTGAAATAAATGGGAATGCAGTGTGGAAAACAAATGAAGGGCTCGAGGACAATCACCCTGTGGTTTCTACCCTGTGTTTACCCAGTGAGTCTTCCCTGTAGTGAAAAGGCTCTGAACCCTGAGGCTGTGGCAAGTATCACTCCTTTATCCAGCCTGGCTCTGTCTGTTGTGTTCCCACACAGTGCATGGTAGAGAGAACCTCCAGCCATGCTCACAGTGTTCCTTATATTCTCCTTCAGAGAATCCAGTCTCAGTTGCTCCCCTACATTCTGGACAACGCAGGATATTTTGGAGCAAAGACATTGGTTTGTGAGAGCAGGAGACTTTTAGGAGACTGGCCTGAGCAGGGATCTTCTTAAAGTGAGTATCCTGCTTGTAGAGACAATTCAGAGAACAGATGTGCTGCCAGGAATCCCCCTTGGTACTTTTCTCCTCTGACACATTCTTCTAAGGCAGCATTAATCTCTGCCAGAACATACTGCCATAATGATTGTCTGGTTTACTTTATGATTTTTGGATGACGAGCCATAGTGATTGCATTTCATAATTGAACAGCACAACGCAGTTCTCCACTGAGCACCTTTTCCCTGCTTTGGTGATGCATGTACACTACTACGTGTGAGATATACTACATAGTCCTCACTCAGTTGTACCAGCAAGCTGACCATCCAGCTGTGCTTCTGTCCAACTTTACAGAACATTACTCTGAAGTAATAGCTTGAAGAAAGGATTGTTTTTCTTAGGACTTTAATGAGATTCCTTGAAATTTGGCTGGAATCACTTAGGAGTATATATGAAGTTGGCCGTGACTTGGCCTGTGTTGAGAATTGGTGATGGAACAAGAGGGCATGCACATAGGGAAAGAGGGGTAAGGGCGTACTCTTAGCTAGGAGGAGAGATATTTTTTTTTGGCACCTTAGAAAGTTTTCTGCAGAAATCTTCTAGTGTTGCCTCTGGTCATCTTCCAGCTTGCTTCTCCCTTGTCATACCCTTCAGCATACCCCAACTGGGCTGTCTTCGCTCTGTCTTTACCACCAGGTTTTGGGTCAGTGAGGTTCCTGAAGATGATCAGTGCACTTCCTCCATCATGAGGCGCACAACATTGTCAATCATAGAATATCTCAAGTTG
>VYZM01024812.1:0-52707 GCA_013398915.1 Dromas ardeola
TCTGTGATTCTGTGATCACCCCCTGCAAGGAGGGGTCCCAATAGTTAAGAAGCATAACCTGAACCTAGCTGCAAAAACCTTGTGGAAGGAACTGGAAGTTGAAGTGAATTAGAACAAAGGCTGCCGCATGTTGATACGAGTTCTAATTAGGAAGAAACGTGAGTCGGTCAGAACCAGCGTGTCTCAAAAGGGTGGATTTACCTTATCGATTGGTGGATTTAACACAGAGGGAATTACTGTCTTGGCTTTGTTCAGAAAGCGACGTCTTGCCAAATACTAGCTGTAACGTGAGCTACCAAAGCCAGCTGGCGCTGGGTGCTTGTTCTCTGGTTACTGCCGGGGGCGGCGCGGGGGGGGCGAGGTTGTGGAGGGGAGGAGGAGGAGCTGCTCTGTAACGGGAACCCCTGCCACTACCTGAGGCAGAGCTGGCTCCAACTCTCTGTCAGGGTATTTTACACTGTTTTGGTATCTTTCCTTGGCTTGGATAGACTGCATTATAGCATAATAAATGGCATGGATGATACACAGCTGTACAGATAGATCTGCTTCAGAGGCTGATGAGGAAGAAAGGATTGTATAGCCAGAACACCACTTGAAAACTCCGGATCAGGTTTAATGATGGCTTTCTAGGCTATTTTCCAGATAATAATACATTCGTGTACAACCTGATGTTGCCTTCACAGGCTAGTAACGGGTGGTTGCTCACAGAGAGAAGAAATGGTGTCTGATTTTCTGGGAGAAGAAGGGAGCAGTAGATGGTAACCCAAGTCAATGCCTCAAGTACAGACAATGCTCCGATTTCTGTCCTAAACAAGTATCACAAGAGAAATGACTGCTATGGGAACAAGCAGAGTTCAACAATCTGGACATTTCGATTAGAAGTCATTTACATATTTGGGAAAGAAGTGTACAGTCTTGTCCCAAACAGGATTCATCGGAGAATGAGATCAGGATACACTTCAGTTGGGCAGCCCTTGAAGTGTACAGAGTAAACCACTAAATTTAGGTTGTAAAAGCTATTAGCAAGAGCTTTAATAGCTCTTTGCTATTCTGCTACCTGTGGGATCACAGCAGTTAAAACAGTCTTGAAGATGTGAACCAGAACCTGTGGGGAAGAGAGACATGCCTGATGTAAAGGGATAGATAAATCAATCAGCCACCAAGATATGGAAATAAAACACAAATGAAAAGGCTAACAATCCTAACAATGTAAAAATGTTTATTACAACTTAACAAGAAATACTGTTTCAAATGTAAGTCTGTTATAAACTTTTTAGTCTATATTAATAAACTCTTTAGCCTAATCTAGGCTCTGACCTATTGTAAGCTTTTTAGTGCATTTTATATCTGTCCTTCTGAGCCTTGCAGTGCTGCCTGCTGCTTCCCATCACACCTTTTGCCACTTTAGGGGTACAACATTGATTCAAAACACATGCATCCCAAGAACAGTGGGAGTCTGGGAAAAATAAATAATGGCAGGATGTGGGTGGGAGGCTGACTTGCCTTTCCCAGCACAATAATTATTTGTGAGAAAACATTCCCCACGTGCATTCAGGCAAATGTTGAAAACCAGATGCCCTAAGTATGAGATCCTCTCGCTTAAGCTGAGCAGTATTTTACTGTGGCTTAGATTGTCGCTTTATAGGCTGCTCTGGCTTAAAGGCATCCTGCGTTATGTTGTCTCAAGAAGAGACCAAGGAAAAATCCTGGTGAAGAAGCCAAAGCTTCTCCTTCCCAGCTGTGGAGGAGGGAGCCTGCTGACCTATGTCAAGGGCTGACTGCTTTCATGCAGGGCAGAACTCTGCTCAGTTTTTTGAGGAGCAGAGACCAGCGATGAAATTTTCTTCCTGTGGTCTGGCTGCCCCATCTCCATGTAGGAGGGGAGGTGCAGTCCCATAATGCCTCCCAGCTGGGGGTACCTCTACATTACCCCAAGTAAAATTGAAGGAATCAGTCACAGCTGGTTGGGTCCTTTCTCAGGTTTGCAGAAGGAACAACCTCTGCCTCTCTCAGCAGCCTCTGGTGAAATCAGATGGGTGACTCATTCTGTAAGGCTAGCATCTATTACTGCTTTAGCAAAGATGGCAGAATTTGGCCCTACAGAGTATTTGTGCCATGCCAGGTGAAAAATCTGCCCTTCTGCTTCTGACAGCCATTGATTTTGCAGTGTGCATTTTAATATTGAAATACTCATTAGGAGAAGGGCACAGCTGGAGCAGTCTGTAAGAGGCAAGCATGTAACTGAAGGGGACACTAAAACATGGAACTAGATTGGGCGAGTCTGGGGCCAGCCTGCTTTCAAGGGTATTTTTGAGTTTGAGTGAGAACCCAAGACTATTTGAAGGGAATTTATAAAGTCAACAAAGTCAAACTCTTTGTGATAGCGCAAGGTGGTGCAAAAAGGGCTAATGGCCACAATGGCAGCTTGGGATGCTCAGATTGGATATGAGGGTAAACATCTTCCCTAGGGGGGTAGTGCAGCAGCACTACAGCAGGTTACCCAAGAACGTGTGAAATCTCCATCCTTGGATGTTTTCAAGATTTAGCTAGAAAAAGCCATGGCTGACCTGATCTGGCACTGGTGATCATCCTACTTTGAGGAAGAGGTGCCTTCCCACCAACGCTGCCATGATTTGGCAGGTTGTGACAGATGAAGTTTGGTCATAAATGAGGAAGGCACCAATCTTCACCATGTCTACATTCATGCTGCAGTCCTATTCCCTCTGTCAGCCACATGTCTGGTGCTGCTCCTGTGTTTAGCCTGGTGGAAACCAGAGGGTGGGGGAGGATTGACAGGGGAATGGTGGTTGTTGACACGGAGTTGGGTCTTGCCTGATATGGAAGTGCTCGCAGCCTGTGTTGACTTTAGTTGTCTTCAATGCCTATTAGATATCATGTAAAACCAGATGGTGCTGGAGTTTTGGATGAAGGATTAAAAACAGTTGATTGATAATCATGAATTTTGAGTAGCCTCTGGCACCTCCCCTCACAGGAGTTAGATCTCTGCTGCCACTGGAGCCACTGGCAGGACCTCACTAGCCAGGCAGGAAAGGGAGGGACACAGCAAATTGAATGGACATCTTAACAAAAAAGCTCAGTGCAGTCGTTCCCTGTGTACATGTAATCCACTTACGTGGAATAGAGAGTTTCTTACACAATTACCTGGAGTGAAAATAGCTATTGAAAGAGACTGCACAGATTATATCACTGTATAAATTATTGAGCCGATGTTCTGGAGATGACAGAGGAAACCCTTCTTTCTTCTGTCCTGAGGATGGCAGCTCTGAAAGTTTATACCTGCTTCCTGGAAGTTGTACCTCCTGTAGACTCTGCTTAGATAATGAATTTGCAATATTCATCAGCCAGAGGATCAATGAAATATATAGACAACAGAAGGATTTTATACTTATGCATTGACTCAGCTATGCTTTTTTTCTGGTTGTGGGTGAAATTGTTGAATAAATGGCAAAAAAGAAGCCCAGTGTTTTGATGTTTGTCTGGTTAATATTTCTAGACAATAGTTATTAGCATCGCAGGCAAGACATAGCCCTGCATGACTGTAGCTACATAAGAGTCTCCATGCTTTTTCTTAGCATCTGAAAAGACGCAGAGAATGGCCAGGATCCAATTGGGAGAACTGCGCTGTGCCTGATATCACCCATGTTTTTCTCTCACGTCCTGCATATGGTCCAGCTAGATCCTTGTGCTTGCTGGAGCACAGGGACTCCCTTTGTACAAAACCAGGCACGCATTAGCTATGCCCAAATACAGAAGAGATATGGAAAGCAGCTCTCCTCCCCAACTCTCCTCTGACTCCAGGAGGGATTAGGTTCCTCTTGTTGCATATCAGCATTTCCAGGCTGGTTTCCACATGGGCCTTTTCTAAAATATACCTGAGCATTGGGTCCCCCCATCCCTGGTGAGCACTCATGATCGCAGTGGTGGAAGGTGAGGACATACACCCTACATGCAGTATTGTGCATGTCCACAGGGACCTCTAACCAAGAAGACCCTGCCTACTGTTTCGGAAACAGTGCTTTACACACAGTCACCTCCCATACTGCTGGGATCCAGCATTTTTATGTGCTCCCTGCTTCCCACCCCCTTCTCCCAGAGGCACAGCCATGACCCCTCAGGTTGTGAAGACTCGTCACAACATCGCAGAGGGAAGAAGCATCATGTCTGGAGGCAAAGGAAGCCTGTAGAGGTGTGGGCTGTGGCACTAAAAATTACAAGTGCCTGAAGGCTTTCAGAGCTAAAAACAATGCCCATCTCATTCTCTTTTCCCCTGGCTGGAATAAAAGAGAGAAAGAGCTGCAGCTGTGTGCCCTCTTGCTGTTTATCTGCCCAGTTGTGCTCGCTGGACATGTGTGTGCAGCAGGTGGAAGGCTTTATCGATAGAAAGCAAGCCCAAAGCAAGCAGTTTTCCATTCCATGTGGCTGTCATGAAAACTGTGATCATTTGCTAGTTTGGGTGGTAAGCAGGCCCTACCACGGTGAAGCTGCTGTTTCTTGCGTCCCCCAGCCATCGTCCCTGGGGGTGGCGAGTCCCTGGGGTCGGGGCAGGGGAGGCTCTCCTGGGGGAAGATCACCTTTTAAAAGAGAGATGCTGAACTGCATCAGTCTTGTACAGGACTGATAAAAATGAAGCCAACCCTGTTGATCAGTGTACACTGTAATTGCAGGCACACCTTCCTCTGAAACTGGTTTCCTCGTTTGCTCCTGAAGACACATAGACTACAGCAAGAATTTCATGCAGCAAGAGCAAACATTTTAGGCTTACGGAGACATCTGACAATAAAAGTAGACGTCTCAAGGGATTTGTGGCAAACTCACCTACAAGTCTACCCCAAGTACCAAAGTATCTTTGAACACTGGCTGCCGGTGCCGAGGCGTTTATGTTCTTAGCTGTAAAAGCCCAGAGAGGCAGATTAGAAAGAGTTCTTTTGAAAATGAGGGAAAGTTGTTCCCTACTGACTTGGTGATTGGTAGCATTTTCTAATTTTCACCTTCAGCCCCCCAGATGGGCATGTTAGTGAAAAGTCAAATGATAAAAAGTATCTCATGTGTTCCACACACAGCCCTCTGCTCTGCCTAGTGAATATTTTAGTGACCCATTTAAAGCAAGCAGCTTTTATTTAACAGAGTAGGCAAACGCAGAGGGAAACAGAAGCCCCTGTCATCCTTGTGACAATTATACGTCTGTCTCTATTTGTGTAATCCACGCTCTCAGCCTGATAAACAAGAGCCCATGCACAGGTTTTGAAAGGAAGGTGACCATCACCTTCTGTGATCTGAGTATTTTCTTGCATACACCTCAGCGAGCCTGTGAAGCAGGTAAGTCTTAGCCTTTGCACAGTGATATTTTTCAGGACTCCAGTCTTACTGTGGCTTTTTAATCTCTCTCCTGGGGCTTCATCAACATGATGTTTCCCTTTCACCCGATACCTATTTTTAGTTATTTTTTGAGTCAGCTACTCAGCAACTAATTGCATTTCCATCC
Organism: Dromas ardeola; assembly: GCA_013398915.1. NCBI lineage: Eukaryota > Metazoa > Chordata > Aves > Charadriiformes > Dromadidae > Dromas > Dromas ardeola. The sequence goes on from VYZM01024812.1 coordinate 5,504, forward strand.
TTTTTCTTGGTGGTGCTTCCCTGTGTACCTTCTTACTGCATGCTCAATGAAGCAAACCTTCAGGGGTGCCTAGCTCACATTTGTTTATTCCAGGTAATTTACAGGAAAAAAGGTCAGCCCAAGCAAACACAAACGAATAAATTGAAAGCTGATGCTTCTATCCTTATTACTGGTGACTTTCCTCTAACCACCTAAGAAACTAGTGTGCAGCCTTCTGTATAAATGCAGATACACTTTGGCCGCTGTTGTTTGTTGATCTGGCTTTCATGGAGAAATTTTTGAATGAACAGGTAGGAGGGTGTGCCTTCATTTTCCCTGTGTTTTCAGCTATGGGTACGAGAGATTTCCTTTTGCAGTAGCTTTGCAAAATGAATGCACAGGAGATCACTTTCTTAAATAAAGGCCTTTTCAAAGTAATTGCTATTAAGTTCAAGACAATGTTTTATAGCAGTCCAGACTTGCTCACACATCAACTGACAGGATGGATCAATTAAAAATCCATTTTTTCAGTACTGGTAACAATTTCTCTCTACAGCTAGCTCTCTGTCCCTTCTCTGAGACCAGTCTTTTGTTTGGCTCCTGTGCAACGTCACTGGATCTTTGCCCCGCAGCTCTCCTGCTTGCTGATATGTCCACACCGCTGGAGGATGCAATGGACACCTTGATCAGGATTTTCCATCACTACTCGGGCAAAGAAGGAGACAGATACAAGCTCAGTAAAGGAGAACTCAAGGAGCTCCTCACCAGCGAGCTCACTGACTTCCTTTCGGTAAGATGCAGCTCCTGAACCTCTTGTTACTGTTTCGTGGGTGGGACAAGCAGCTATCCCAGTGTTCAGGAATAGCATCTGCTTCTGCAAGGCACGTCTTGCCACAGCCTCTCAGGTGACAGTTGTCTTTGGAGCCATACAGAAGGAGATGAGATCAAATATCCCCTTTGAGAAGTGTTTTTTCAGAGGCTGGTCCAGCCTGCGTGCCCTGCCATGTGCCACCGGCGGCAGAACCAGGTACCTGTGCTCTGCTTACTCCTCTGCGCTTTAGAGCAGGAGGGCAAGGGCAGCCTAGAAGCAGTAGCAAAATCAATGTTAAATCAGGCTTTAATCAGTTTTTTGCTTGTTTGTTCATTTTTAATAATAGGGCATAGATAAGTCCTTTGAAGAATTAAGTCCAGCAACCAGTTCTCACGAGAGAACAAAGTAGCTTGTGCACAATGGTACAGCTGCTCATGTGATCTGTAGAGAGATGCTAAGAAAATCCTTTCAGCAATAAGCTGCTGATGTGAATATCTCTTTGAATGTTTGATATGTTCTGTGTTACACAGCATGGATGCTTTTTATGGAATAATGACCAGATTCATAGATGTTTTTCTATATCCTCTTAATTGTAAATTTGCTGTGGACCCTATCACCACCAGCAGGATTTTTTTAATATATATATTGTATCCATTTCCTTGGATTTTCTTTTATTCTGGGCTATTGATTTATTATTATGATATTCACTGTTCTTACTCCCACTGAATAGGTTGTGTTGTTTGCTGAGTAAAGATTCTCAATGTGATGAATGGATGTGTAATATGACCACTTATGAATAGCCCATTGAAAATCTGTGTACTGTTTGTTAAGGGGGTTGATACAGAGAAATGCACACTATGGATCCATCTTGTCAAAAGAAACCAGTGCTCAGCAGCTCCTAAAATCTGTTTGATTCATTTTGGTGCCTATTTAGTACCTGTATTCCTTCTAAGAGTTGCACTGTCTTCAGTTTCTGTTGCTGTGCACTTTTGGGTCTCCAGACCCATGTTTTTAATGCTGTGGCTAGTGGTATGTTACTATTCAGGTTCATATTTCATGTGGCCTTTTATTTAATAGCACCAGGGCTTGTGACATAGCAGTGGGTTGCAATGCTGGGTATGTCAGAATTACGCATTCAAGATCTGCACAGCTAAATAGCTTTTTTTTTCTCTTTAGGGCCAAAAGGACCCCCTTCTGGTTGATAAGATTATGAAAGATCTGGACTCCAATAAAGACAATGAAGTGGATTTTAATGAATTTGTCATTCTGGTTGCAGCTTTGACTGTAGCATGTAATGATTACTTTGAAGAACAGCTAAAGAAAGAGGGATTTTAAAAATCTCAATACAGTCAACCTCCTGGCCACAAATGCGAGCAAAGCATGCCTAGCTAGTAGCCCTCATCAGCATTTAGTGAATGCAAACCATCAGTCCTCCAACTGTTACTGCTGTAAGAGCCTTATGGACCAGATCAGCAGCTGGTGGAAGCTGGACCAAAGCCAGTTTACACTACTTGAGATCTGGCTGTTAATATTTTCAGTCTTTGCACTGCATGCATCTGTAACATACATTCATCAGCTGCCCAGGTCAATGGCTTGGGCTGACAGATCGTTTGGCAGGAGTTGAGACTTCTATGTCTTAAGTGTCAGTGGCAATTAGAAGGCGCAGGAATGTTACTTATATACTGTCTGAATCGGAAAATATGGAATTAGATGTAGAACTTGCAATTTAGTTCTCAGTCATTCCATAACAACCATATTTTTGCAGCTCAAAAAGAGCAGATTGGTTTTTTGCTCAGCTCTGCTTATTCTAAAGCCCTTTTTAGATGCTGCTCTGTACCTCCCCATGCTCTCGTATTTCAGATGTGGTCACAGCTGTCTCCTGCTGCCTGAGCAGACGGCACTGTTTGCTATTGTTACGAGTTCATTTCCCCCACCTCCCCAGCTTCAATTTTGTTGTGTTGGCATTACTGCATCCCAGTAGCCCACCTCTTCACTCGGCATAAATGAATTTATTCATATGATAAATTATTCAAATACATAGAAGATTTAGTCAGCAAACTGCTCTGAGGGCTGATGGAAGGACTGTCTTCAGGGGAAATGTAAATGCCTTTTGCTTTCAGTATTCTGGCACCCTTAAGAGGAGGGCTTTTAGAGGACCACTTGTGGGGTATTTAATGACGCCATCCCAGGGTACAGCTTTGTAATATGAGTCATCTTATGGAACAATGATTTCATCTCACACTGATCCAACCCACTGTGTGGAAGCCGTGCAAAAGGGGCAGTGGGACCTCATGGCCAGGTGTGGAGAGAGTAGGACAATCCTTTTCAGTGTTAACCTGCTCTTGGGTTGAATTAAGAGTACTTCCGCACTCGTGTTTGAATTAAGCATACTTCCAAAGCCCTGCGAATCCTCAGTGGCAGGGTCTCTTGCACGGAGAGCTCTCTTTGTTCCTTTTTGTTGCTTGTTGTAATTTTGTTGCTAACTTCAAACTATAATAAAAGGCATCTGAAATAAATGAAGATTTTCTGTTTGTGTAAGAGGTTAATAAAAAACATCCCCCAATGCATATGTGCCCTGATAGGCAATATTTCAAGAATGCATTTCACTTGTCTCTCCTCCCCAGACCCCTGGAAATCACTCTGTAAAGACCATAATATTTGTATAAAATTGTATATCATTAAGAAGATGTAATTCATTAGAAGAAGGGGATTTTATAGGGTCTAATAAATATAACAAGGAACAGACATCATCCTAAGAAAGGGGCCACCACCAAATGATGTTATCCTAGAAAAAAGGAGACTTTGCGGTGGGAGCAGAGCCACAATATGCTGCCTCTTTAACTCTTCAGTGACAGAAGTTATATAGGATTCACAGAAGATCTTCTAGGGGAGCACGGCAAAAAGTATTAAAGTAAACCTGACAAAAATTGCACAACTTTTTGCCCCCTGCAATGTCATGCACCTCAATATCATTGCAATTATTGGACCAGAATGGCAGGAGTGCCAACCAGAAAAACTAAGACTCCCTTTATGGTTCCCCATAGGTCCTGCAGATTGTTGCTAGTCTCCAAGCCTTTCCCCTTCCTCCGAGGGGAAGGGATACAAGAGCAGCTTAAAGCTTCAACCCCAAGTTAAAAGGAATAAGATTGTCCCAGTACGAACCAGTTTCTTAATTATGACTTTTGAGAAAGAGGTTTTTTGGAGACAAGCTCCGGAAAGTTCATAAACCCTCTGCTCATCCCTGCTGAGCCCCTGGACACACAGCAGCCCGTGTGCCAAGCAGAATTATGCTAAGCCACAGCTGGTGGCATCAACATGCCCTGGGGTCAGGCAGCAAGAGCTGCTGCCACGATGGAGAGGGTCAGCGGAGCCATCTCATCAGCTGAATTTACTAGGTATTGAGTGCAGCCTAATTCCCCTGCGGAAGGGGCTTTCTTGCACATGAGCTATGGGTGAATCAGAGGAGAATGACTCAAATGATCTTTATTCCAACAAAAGTTTTATAAAACCTCATATATCACCCTTTTTGGCTTGACTGGTTAGCTTTTTCTTGTTGCCATTTTAACTGCAAGGACAACTGTTAAACTCTATCAGCTTTAAAGAAGAAACTTTTTTGCACAAAGACTGGAGACCAAGCAGAAAAGGAAGAAAATGCTACAAAGTACATTCAGACACTTGAAAACACAAAGTATTGTCACGATTTGGGGTCCTGGTGTAAGGGACTTGCCGTTCTACTCATGGGCTGACCCACTGCACCAATGGGTCATTCCTCTGCTGTTCCTCTCCCACAGGAGCCAATTAGTGCTGCATTAGTAGACACCACTTCCAAGGAAGATACCTGAAGATCACCTGGAAGTTTTGAATTGCCTCTGAACCAGAAAAAGCTGTGAGAAATCCTCTTTTCTGTAAGCAATCCTTCAGGAAGAAGAACTGAATTGAAGCCACTTACACTGGCTGTGCAAGCACCATCTTGCACAGCCAACCTCGCTATGGCCACTTTGTCCTGCAGATGTGAGCCTTTTTTTAAAATCTTCTCTCAGAAGGGAAAAATGACTCCGTCAAACATGAAGGCAGTATTTTTTTCTCATTGTTTACCGACACTTTTCCTACTGACTTTGAGTTTGCCTGTAGTTCATGAATCTAGGAAGCACTTTGAAGTTTTACATGCAGAGGAAGCTTGCTGTGTGACTTTCTCCAAAGTCCCTCAGCTTTAGGAATGATGTCTAATTACAGGTGGTTTTTTTATTTGTGTTATCAGACTGTCTGAAAAATCGATAGAAAATTGAACACCACAACATGGCCTAATATTTTCAAGTTACATTAAAGACCAATAAAAATACAGCAATGCCAGGCAAGATCTTTTCCAGCTATTGTGAAATTGTTTTGCCTGACATCTAAAAAGCAGATTTTCAGAAGATAAATGATATTATCTTGAAAGCCTCAGCCTCTGCCGTCTGCTTTTATTTCAGTTCAAAAGAGACTTGAAGTACCAGTACAACTGGGTACACAAAAAACTGGGTACACAAAGCTTGATGCACTATCAGTAAATAAATTTATAACCTCTTCAGATTCAGTATCCAAATACAGATCTCCAAGAGCTGCATATGGCACCACTGTGATGATGAGTGCTTTGCAATGGAGCAGTCCCTCTAAGCTCTGACTTACCAGACAGGTCCACTAGGAAGGCACCGCCTTTTCACTTCACAGCAGTGTAGAGGATGTCAAGTGCAATGGGAGAATCATCATCCTACAAAACCAGTTCCTCTTGGTAAAGTTGAGAAACAAAGTTGCCTGGGGTTGTGGGAAGGGAGAGAGAAGTGACTCTAGGAGACCCCTACAGAATAGGTGATGTTTCCAGAAATGTCATTAATTGCTTTCCACCAAATGCCATTCAAGAAATAATTGAAACTTATTGCCAGTGATGATTTCATATTTAAGGATATGACTCTGGTGCTGCACTTGCAGGGATGCCTTGAATACATGGAGTATCTGTGTTAACCTGCACTTGCTAGCAAAGGAAATCCAGCATCCCCAAAGCCTGTCACAACTGCTGGGCAGGCACAGAGCAGCACACGCAGAACGTGTGACACAGCGCAGAGCTGCTCAGGGCGGCACAACAGTACACCAGTTTGACATGCTGCCTGTTTGGCCTGGGAAATCCGGTGGTTGTTAGTGCATTTACTTTTCACCCTTGACACCCTGACACACACTGGCAAACTCCCCGGGCTGGCTGGCTGCACAGCGCCAGATCTGTTCAGGCGCGCACACTTTTCCCTTAGCAAAGCAGATATTTCCTCATGGGACAAAGGCTGCAGGGTGTCCCCCCAGCACAGCAATCACTGCCACGGCTGCACGGCCACAGCGATGCGGTGGGTGTACGCAGTGTGCGTGGGATGGACTGTATCATCTCAAAACCCGGTACAGGTGTCTCGGTGAAGCACAGCTTCATGATACCCCAAGCAGCTGGGGAATTAATGCTGTGGTACAGACAGGCCAGAAGAAGGGCAAGAAGGGTTCTCCTGTAGCAATGCAGATGTACCCCAGGTCACTCAGCCATCCAAGGCAGAGCCCCTTTGCAGGCTCCATGCTGCAGCATAAAGCAGAGTGTGGCCAGGAGCAAAACTCTTACGGATAGCCCAGAGCCCATCGGCAGCTCGGCAGCACACAGAAAACATTCAGCTCCTCTCCGATTTCAGCCCCGAAGAAGTTGGGTAAAGGGTCAAATACAAAATTTGCCTCTGAAATAAGATTAATCTATATAAAGGTTTTTGACTGGCAGAAAGATTTGTTAGACTGTGATGTGACATCATGTGCATGTCTAATAAGGGTTTTGATTGACAGGGCAACAATTATTAGATGTGTCTTTAGGGATAATTAAGTCTGTTGAATGGCACTGAACTATTCGAAGAAAAAAGGGGTCACATTTTCAATTTTGTCTTTCTTCTGCCACATGATATGGCATGAGAGATAATGTTTCATTTATAATCTGATAATCTGTTTTCTAAACTAGCTCCATCCACGTACTTTGCTCTGAGCTGGGGTATGGTGAGTTACAGGCCATGGGTAGCCATCAGAGAGAGCACATGAATGAACACGATATATTAAAAAAAAAAAAGAAAGAAAACCACAACAAAAAAAACCCAAACTTGTACTTTTTAAATACCAACTCTCAGCCACCTGCAATCGGTTGTGTATGAAGGGCAACTCCCAAGGAAGAGAACTGCAGCTGCATCCACTTGTTTCGCCCTCGCAAGTAGATTCTCAGCTGATGTAAAACAACAGAGCCTATTGCACTTAGTGGCATAATTTTGCAACAGCTGAGGACATGTGCTCCAGACTTTAAATTAGCCTTCAATGGAAAGCTGTGCTTCTGTTAGCTGGTTGGCTAAATAAGGACATGTCTGTAAAATTGCAAATGTTGCAACAAGGCAACTAAGAGGAAGACAGGAGGAGTGGTTGCTCAGGGCACAGGTATTTGGGGGAAAATTCGTGGAAAATGCTCCTATGATAGATCTGCTTTAAATTCTAAACTGTTCTCTCAGGTCCTGGTTGACTTCATGGGTTGCAGTGCAAATTGTCATAGCTTAGCTCTCAAATACTTCTCTGTGGAGTCTACCTTAAAACTCCGTGTATTGCTCTGAGTCTACATTCCCAGCAGCTGCATGAACCCAGAAAAGCACTATGCGGAAACATAGAATAAAGCTACATCAGGAAAAAAACTGTGAGTAGAACATGTTGCAAAGAGCAGAAAAGCAACTGAACCACCCGGAGCATTAGTTAAGGTTGTGTTTTGGGAACTGAAAAATGGGAAGAAGTTGAGAATGCTGCAAAAAGATGCAGATTCTCCAATCCATCTGGAGACATCTAGTGGCAGCAGCAAATAGGTCCCTGTGGCTGACAAAAGCGGGTCTGGATGAGACACAGCGTTGGAGAGCCCCATCCTGTTAAACCATTAATAGCTTGTCTAGGTGAAACCAAAGCTCTTTTTGCCCTTGCACTGTCTTTAGACTTCAGTAGGTCGAAAAATGCTGACCAGGTGATCTCAAAGCCCTTCATTGTTTATGATTTTTACACTAACACAAAATATTTCAGTACTTTTAGGTGAAAGTTTTTGGAATTTAACTGATCAAAGCGTTCGGCACTGCAGTCTGTACGATACCAAAGATAAGTGGTAAGGAATCACATGCATGTGAAAAATAAAGGACTAAGTGGTAGGAGCTGTTGAAAGGATAAATATACCATTATGCTGGGTATGCTGGCATCTCTTATCTGACTCATATTGACTAGTTGAATTGTGTAACACTCCACAGTGTTTCTGAAATGGGCCCATTACTGTGATGCCTAACACTGCCAGAGACGATTGTGTTGAATCACAGTTTTTTCCTGGATGAGAAAGACTCAATCAAGGAGACAGTCACTTCAGCTGAGAAAGACTTGTCCTTGTATAGGAAAAATATCTTAAAGTATCACTTGCCAAAGTGGTGCTTTGTCAAAGATAAAGTTTATTCTTTATACTGACCCAGATCGAATGAATTTTGGAACGTGCCATGTGTAAATACTAAGATTTCTCAATACATCTGAAAATTATATTCTGTATAATAAAATTACCCCAGCATTGAAAATAAAGTGACAAATGTTCTAGTAACCCAGAGTTGAACAGGAAATTCGGGAAAGGAGGAGCAGATGCCATTGCCTGGGGCAGGGTCACTGGGAGAAGGCTGCAGCGGTGGAAGAGGCTGCAGCACCATGTCCTCTGCATATTCAGTAGGGGACCTGACCTGGGCCAGGAGGGGTATGCCTCCAAGCAAAGACCAACTGCAATAACTGTGCCATGTTTTGTAAAGGAGACATGGACCAAAGGAGGCATCTACCAAGATCCTTTGCCTGGGAGCCACGCTGACACCTCCATGTGGCTCTGGTGTTGAGGTCTTCCTGCTCCAGTCCTGAAGAGGGGAGGTAACGTGTGGGGGATCCACAGAGGAGGCAGGCCCAGGCGAAAATTAAACAACTCGGCGAACGTCCGCCAAAGCAATGGCAAACTCCTTTGCCAGTCGCCCCTTGCCACATCTCTTCTCTCCTTCCTGGGAGAAAACTTTTCCCTGCTCCCACTTCTTGGCCCTGACTGCTTTGTGTAGATGCTGGGTTGAGTCACAGGCAGAGCTGGTAGTGATAACCGCCCTCAGGGTAATCTCCGTGTCTGAATATAATGTTTGCTTGATTATTTGTAACCCGCTAAACTGCGAGCTTCACAGTCCTTGCTCTTATTCAATGCCATAAATAGTGTTAATGCAACACTTATCATCAAGCCTGCATGATGCTGATAGGCTTTCAGTTCATAAATCACATGCGTTTTTCATTTCTCTAAACCACTCAACATGACAAATCACACATCTCTTGTGTCAAACTGCCCAGAGTTAACAAGCTACACTTACTTCACCTTATGGAAAGTTCAGGCCTATTTAAAGCCAATTTAGACACACACAAAGAAGTAATAGAAGTGTCTTTACAGAGAGATGTATGGCACAGCTTGGAAGAGGCCATACCCAGCACAGAGCCGGGGCAGACAGGTAGCAACAGAAGTCAGTGACAGAGGTGCCCGCTGACCCCAGGGGGAGAAGCCCTGAGCTCAGGTTGGATCATGGACTGTTGGGAAACCTGCCTGATCCTGAAACCAACACATGAGTAAAGGAATGAAGCACAAAATGTCATCTCAGACTTGGTGTTTCTGCTGCTGGGAACGCTCTCCTTCAGCTGTCATTGCAAGCCTGACTGCGTTCCTGTAAAAGGAACATATCAAACTATTGACAGGGCCAATTTAGTTACTTCAGTCATGTTAAACTCGACCTTTCCTATTGTATGTCCATAGCCTAGCTGCTTAAGCTGTGTTTCCAGGAGTTAGCTGATGTATTTTGTAAAACGGGTAGTTACCCATCCATAACTGCCATGGCAACAATCAAACACATTCCTCATTTCTCTAATGCCACAAAGAGTTCCCAAATGTAGTCATGATCACAGCCACATTTACAGTCCCAAGCAATCTGGCAGTCGCAGTTTGGCACCTCCAAACAATGGGGGCTTTGGAGGTGTTATTAAGCTCCACATTTATTTTTCTGCATCTGCTCTGTGGGTTGCCTCCTGGCTGGGTCCCGGGCAGGGCAGTGACCTATTGCACTGGGATGTGGTGGTGAGTGTGTATGCTGGATATACAGGGTGGTTTGGCAGCAGGTATCTTGATAATTAATTTGCCCTTATCGGCAACGATAACACAAAGCATGGTGTAACTTCTTAGTAGAGAGGTTGGTTCCTCATGACTCCTGATGGCATGTGGCTGCACAGTCCCTCAGAACTGATGTGAAGGATTCAGTAATGGTTTGCAAGTACTGAGTATGGATTTAGTTACCCCAATGTTTTCTGTGGTGACTTATTGGATGAGGGAACTGGACCAGAAGCAGGAGGTCCACACGTTTGGCTTTAGTTTCTCGATCTCTCAGTTTTTGAAGTGAAGACTTATGTGAGTCTCTATCGAGGATATAGTTTCCAAACGCCTGCGAGGTCTGCGATTTGCCATACAGCCTCCCCTTTTCTTCCTTTTTTGCGGTGTTATTCCAGAGCAGTAACTGATGGCTAGCATGCAATTTAGCAAAGACGGGTCCAAAAATTTAGCCTTCACCATTTGTGACACTCCAGAGCCACTAGATTTCTTTCTCACCTTAATCTGGGCTAACTGATCCCACTGTTCATCCCACTGTTCAGGAATACTACACTTGTAACCAGTTGAATGGCATACGAGTATAAAAAAAATACACGTGCAGTCCCCTGCCCTGCAAAGACACAGACATTGGTGTGAGACCTGCAGCCACATGATAAAAAGCCAGGACTGGCTAGCACTATGTCTCCCAGACACTGTGAGGGAAAGGAAAAGCTAGTCCCTGAAATAATTCTGAGTTACAGGAGGGATGAGCGTAAGGGAAATAAATGTAGCTCAGCCCAGTGCTTAGCAGCTGACACGACAGGAAGTTTAAAGTCCAGCCAGACGTCTCACACTGAGCGTCACCCCACGCCGCATCTCTTCAGCCAGTGCTGAGCAGCTGTGAGGAACAAGCATCAGCAGCTGAGGATGGAGCGCCCGAGGCAGGAGAAATCCTCTTCGCTTGAGCAGTGGCTGGTGTCGCCCTGCGGACTGGCTGCTGCTCCTGTCAGTTCACGAAAACACCGGGCACAGACAAGCAGGGGGGCCCCTGTGGGACGTGCAGCAGCCGGGCTGCTCCCTGCAGCGTGGAGCCCGAGCTTGCGTGGGGTTGTCTCGCTGCAGAAAGTCAACTCTGCTTTGAGGGTGCCGGTGCTAGAGGGAGGTTTGGGCGGCTCTGTCTGCTTGTGCAGCAGTCAGGCTGCAGCTGAGGAGGGAGGTGCTCCGGAGGGGAAGAAACCGTGTGTTTAAAATTCGGCCTCAACCATAAGATTGCAGTTTTGAACAAGTAGCTGGTGGTAAGTTGTAAGAGGCGGACCGTAAATTCCCTGACGAGGGGCAGGAGGCGCTCCAAGCCTTCAATGGAATGCCTGAAACACTCTCAAGGGAATAAATAGTACAGGCCTGGCCTTCAAAGAACTGATAAGGCCAACATTTCTGGCGCCTGGGAGTGTGAGAACTGTCTTGTGAAGACAGAATCGTTCTGCCACTTGTGTGGTGAGCTTGCTAGTTCTCAGTTCTCAAGGACATTGTGTGCCATGAGTGACCTTTTCTTCATTATCCACAAAATGCATATGAAAGTGCACACCCCTGCATATGCTAATGAAACGTATAGAGATCATGCTAAACATATATGACTATGGCACTTGTCGCTCCACACAAATCATGCTACATGTCACCTGGGAGAAGGGAGAAACCTGAGACAAGGCTGTCCTCGGCAAGGGGAGTGGACAATGCTAATTCAGCAAACCTAAAAGGGGAAAACAAGGGCCCGGGGGGAACAAAGAAGAAACAAAAGAAGAACATCGTGCCTGGGAAGATACTTCTAAGAAAGAAGAAGATTATGCCTGGGAAGATTCCCTGAAAAAGACGCTGTAACCAGGACCAGTGATCTCTTTACCTCTGTCTTTTTCTCTGTCTTTTCCTTTCTCTGTCCCTCAGTTTCTCATTTCTCTTAGAATTGTTAAGTAACGACCTTAAGTACGACCTTAAGTACCGCTTGCCAGAAGTTGTCCTATACCTGTTGTTAAGTAACACAAGGCATACCTCACCATTTGCCATCATTTGTCATACACCTAACTAATTATCGTGGACTTGGTAAGACCTATACTAATCATTTTGGGAAGCTAATAAATGTTTCTATATGGACCTTGAGATTTATCTCACCTTAGTCCACGCAGTTGGGAATTTACGAATCTGAAGTCACTTACCCCTCTCTCTTTCCTGAGAGTGGGATGTGACAGAAGTCCAAGAGCCTCAAGATCCATCCCTTTACCTGGGTGCAGGGTGAGATGTGCTGCAGGTGAAATTTCCTCACTGAGTAGAGGGAATGGGGGCCACAGCCTGCAGTGCGTTTGTGGTGAAGCGAGTGCTGAAATAAAATGACCTTTTGCAGGAATTAAAGCATGGCAGGGCGCTGTGTTTGTGAGCTGGGGACTCGAGGGACCCTTTTGGAGAGCAGGAAGGGTTGATAACACCTGGCCCCTCTTCGCATCAAGGAGGGATCCCTAAGGAGAGTCTGTAGCTCAAGTACCGCTCACTAAGAAATCTCACTACCAAGAGCACCATCCACATTCTTCCTGTACCAACTACCTTACCTTTGAGGAGAAGAAACTGCATTTACCACCTGTATTACAGCACAGAGCATTGCTTGATCACCACGGGGGAGGGTAAAAGGGATTTGTTTCACTAGCCTTTTTATTCAACTGCCTTTTCTCCACCTCTCACCGCAGCTGGGATCTCTTCTGTGCTATAATAGCTGACAAGACACCTACAAGCTCTGAGTGCGAGGCAGAGGATTTCCACCGCGGGGCAGGTGGGTCCTCCCAAACACGTAGCTGAACGGTGTAAAAAACCCACCCACAAGCGCTGCTTTAACAACCTGAGGCTCTGCAAATGCTGGGGCGCCCCAGCAATACCCGCCCTGAGCCGTAGCAGAGCGGCGGGGGTGGCACCCTGCACACAGCCTGGCCTTTCACCAACGTGATGGCATACCATCACTTCTGCCAGGGAAAGGGGTTGCTGCCAGGGTGAACTACAGTTGCTAGCAGAGTCCAGGTGTCATAGCATGAGAGCAACTGGGTTACCTAGCCCCTGGCAGGGTCAGATGGGGAATGCATTTTACTGTGTTATATAATTTGATATTAATAAAAAAAAAATTGTCCTACAAAGTGTTAATGTGACTCAGCCCCATGAAAGAAAAACGACACCCTCCTCATTTGCTCAAGGGCTTGTTTCACATTGAAAGTGCTTTTCCCTTCTGAAATGCCTTGGGGATGTTTCAAACCCTGTTTAAACTGCTGATTTTTCTTTGCTTTGTTAGTTGCAATCTCATCTGCTGAAGAGCTCAGTCTCTGCCAGTGGCCTTAAACAAAAGCAGTGCTGGAGCGGGCAGAGGGAGGTCCAGGTATTAACCCCATGAAGGGGCGGCAGCGTTGAGTGAGGAGGTGGTCCCCCATCCTCTCTCACCCTCTGACAGCCGGGACATAGGGCTGGGAGGTGAGCCCCCTCCTTCTCCCAGGACTGGTCTCCTTTGAGGGTCTGTCTGCCCAGGCTCCACCTGCGTCAGGTGGGGAGGCACTGTAGGGCAGAGCCCCTGCCAGCAGCAGCAGATGCCCCTATCGGCGGGTGTTTCCCTGTCCCCACCCCAAATACTTGTCTTCCACAGGCATTAGAGCTGCTCAAAAGGAAGCATATAAGAGTTTGGGGGCTGAGGGCAGCCCTGTGTTTGGCAACTACCCCAGGCACTGGGAGGCTTTGCAATGAGGCTGGACAGGACATCCTCGTGCTTCATCGTCTCCCGCTGAGCCCAGAGCCGAAATGCAAAGCGGAAGATGACAGAGAGTAGATGACAGGTTGCCTTAATGCCTCTGTTAAAATGAAGCCCCACATCCGCAGCAAGGGGAGTCTGAGTTTAGCCTTTTTGCACTAGTGTTATACAGAATATTTGTAATGCTCCAAGCAAATTCCTGCAGGCGTTACATAGGAAATGCAAAGCTGATGTAGGTTCCTTGTGAGTAAAAAATAGCAACAGAAGTGGAGGTGGCTTCTGTCCTCCTTCCCACCACCTTGTTGGTTGGAGAAGGACAGTCCCTACACCTCATCTGCCGGGATGTCCTCCAGCCCCTGGGGCTACCTGCTTGTCTGGGCACCTCCACCAGTGAATGTTATGCTAGCCCAGACCTCAGCTACTAATGGGCAAGAGTTTAAAATATGTTAACATCGCTGGTGGTGTGTTTTATTCTGAGTAGATTACCTCGCAGCTGGTTTAATAGACAGTTATATTGATTTAGCTGCAATGTCATTTGTCCTTTGCCCATTTTTGGAGCTGAATTTAACCAAATATTCAGTAAGTGGTCAAATTCCCACACAATTAAACACCCTATCCTTCATTGAAGATATTCAAGGACTCAGCATCAGAGGTCTAGGCTGGGGACTGGCAGCGCAAACTGGGACACCCCAGACAGAATTGGGACTGGGTTCTGCAAAGTGCCTCAAAGATGGGGAGTGGAGGGGCCATGCTGTAATTCTAACTTTCTTCAACTGTTCAGAAAGTAAAAATGTGATAAGAAAAGTGAATGCAGCTGGGCTCCCCCTGCAGCCCCTCCTGGTCCCACAGGATCCTGGTGGTCTCCAGTACACCTGTCACCACCCTGATTAAGCTCCCAGCCATCCTCTAATGCAAGTTGAGATTAAACCCTGTAGTTGTCCAACAAAACCTCTAATTTGCAAAGAACTTCAATGTATTTCAAATCCTGAATTCCCTTGGATAATCCTCTGATAATCTTTTCCTAAAATCACAGTATTTAAACAGTTCAAGACAAGTACATGAAGATGAATTAATTAAGTCTTTGCTCATGCAGTAATTAACTAATCAGTTCTCCAAAGCAGTTTTAACAACTTCGAATGCAACTTGATGTCAAACTTCAAAAATAATTTTTTTTTAGTATTTTTTATGCTTTTGAAATCCACACAGATATGGCAAATTCACAGAAGTGCTGTGCAGATATGGAGCAATATTATGGTTTACATTAAAGTAAACTATAAGAATTACAGCATACTAAGGTCAGAGCCACAGGTGTACAGAGAGAAAATGTTTTCTTTATCATTGTTTGACCAACAAGTTGGGTGAAACAGGAAGAAAATGTTTCTTTCCACAAGACCTAACAATGAAATAAGAAGCAGCAAACTTAAAGCTTTGCAAGTCCAGATCATAGTATTTCTAAGTTTTGCCAAACCAAAGTGACAATTTGACAGGGAAGCATAGAGCAGAAGGAGACATTAGCAAGAAGCCTGAGATGGCAAAAGGGTAGCTATTGTCTGCAGAGTATTGATGGTTCATCCCAGGTCAAGGGAAAACAATAATATGCCCTAAAACTAATATCTTTGCTGAGTTCCTGATTTTTAGTACTCTGCAGAGTTATCAGTTTTCATTCCCAGGTTCATCTTTTGAAGGCCTTTCTCAGGTTTCCCTTTAGGATCAGGGCTAGAGCAGTATCAGCTGTTCTGTGGGGAATACGTCCTTGGGAGCCCTGAGTTTTCCCAGTTTCTGTATGAAAGCCGCGGCTGGTATGGAGACCTGTCCGCTTTTGCCAGTGTATTTGCTGCAGAGCCCTTGTGCCCCAGCTGCAGCCACAGGACCTGGAAGCCAGCGAGTCCCCCAGCCCCGTGGTGATGCTGGCACCAGTCTGCAAGCGTGGCTGGGATGCGGGGGTGCTCACCCAGGCCTGGCCAGTGGGAAGCACCTGGCACGGGGGCTGCAGAGAGCTGCAGTCACAGAGCAGCAAGAGGGAGGCAGGGAGCCCTGCAGGTCCGAAATGCCCTGGGACTGGAAAGCAGGAGAAGAGGAGGAGGGAGTAACTCCGGTTACTCTCTTTGGAGTAACTGGAAATAAATACACCAGGCGAGTGCCCCGACTGCACGGGAACAGGCGTTCCTCCCCGGATCTTTTCTGCTCCGCCAGACAGATACGTAGAAAAGACATCTGCCAGCGAGGGGAGTTCAACCAGCTTGAAAATTTGTGGCTGTGATTTGGACCCTTGTCATGCCCACGTACTGTGTCACTGCAAGAGGAATTCAGTTACCATGGGTTACCCTATCAGTACAGGGACCAAGTGCCTCCCCTCCCAACTGCTCTATAAAAAGAGTCTCTCCAAGATATCCCAGTGGCTCCTGCCTACCAGCGCAGACCGGGAGAAACTTGGCCGCAGGGAGAGAGGGAGGGCTGCCAGAGGAGGTGTCAGCATGCCATCCGCTTTCCAGTTTCAATGCCACTTCATTCTCATCTTCCTGGCAGCTTCCAAGGGGGAAACCAGATACCTAGAGGTGAGCAATGGGGCTGATAACTAAAGCACCTCGCTGTGCTTTTAGCTGCTGTCTTCTAACTTGTACTCCCAGCTTTCGAGCATCAAGTTTTTTCCTCTCTCGCCTCCTATTCCCACTCCTCCTGCATTAAATGTACACCTGGGTAACATTAGTGCTATGGTCCTGTCCCGTCCCCAGGGTATTTATCCTACTTTTACTGAAACTTGCATTTTTTGATGAAGATTTAAGAGACTCACTGTGCACTGAGCTGCTGGGCTCACCTCTTAGGTGCCAGGTTTGTTCCCTTCTGCTGCAAGTTGGCAGCTTTCTGACTGATCTCTTCCACAGCTGCACAGTTTCTGGAGGAGGGATTTAAACTGCAGGTGCCTGTTCTGGAGAGGTGCAGGGAGGGAGCTGATTTTCACTTTGCCCCAGCCTCTTCTTGCCACCTTTCCTTCACCAGGTGAGGGATGCCAGTGAAGATGAGCCTTTCCTGCTCCTCAGCGAAGATCTGAAGAGAGAGCTGTCTGCAGGGCAGATCTACCGGCGGTCACTCCGTGAGTTTCTTTGGTGCTCTGGTCAGGGCCATGGGTGGGTGGGAGAGTCCTGGGGGGACCTCAGGGCTCAGGAAGTGGTTGGGGGGTTTTTTTGAGAGTGACAGAGCTGCAGGCACTTTTTGCAAGAAAGGGGAAAAGAAGGACAATGTTAAAATCTCAGAAAAACTGTGCTTGAGGAAGAGAGATTGGAAACGGGGCTCTAAAATGAGGTTAGGGCTCAGAGTTGAGGGTCACAAATAATGGGTGGAGGATGGGGATCATCCACCCGTGTCCCTGGGCAGGGTCACATCTCCAGGGGATGGGGCAGATGGAAAAGCTGTGATTAGAGAGAAATCTGAAGGAACGGGGTGTTCGTGCACTTGTGCACATACACACACACACAGAGTTTTCTGCTCGGCGATGCTTTGACACGCATCCTCCCCTGCACCACCCCCCGTCGCATGCTTGTGCTCACACCTGCGAGTTACTGTTCATCCTCCGACGCTCAGCAGGCTCCTAATTGCTTCAGCTGGGTCTTCCTCTCCTCAGCGCCAGCTGGGTCTCAGCGTGGGGGTCTCTCCTCGCTCCCCCCTTCCTTGCGCTGGAGGAGCTGGTGCTGGGTCTCCCTCCCCAGCAGGCTGAGGCAGCAGCTCCTGGTCTCTGTTTCTCCAGGATGCATCGACATGCTGAGTATAGAGGGGCAGTTCACCTTCACTGCAGACCAACCGCAGCTGCACTGCGCGACCTTCTTCATCGGGGAGCCTGAGGAGCTCATCACGATAGACTTCGACTTTGTAAACATTGACTGCCAAGGGGGCGATTTCCTGAAGGTAAGAAGCTGGCAAGCCCTGCTGCACTTCCCCTTCCCTGCTCTCATCTGACGTGTGAGACATTTGCTACCCGTGGTAGGGGCAGGTGAATGTGTGTGTGCATGAGCATGTGTGTGTTCACGTGTGCAGAACAGGCTTTCACAAAGCAGCCGTCTCTGGGATGGCTGTTCCTCCTCCCTGAGGTACTCTGGGTATGTCCCCCCACATCACCACCTCCCTAAAGCAAAGCTGGATGCAGGCTGAGGATCCCTCTCCTAACTGCAGCACTGACTCTTATGAACTTTTGCAGGTGCACTTCTAGTTTGTCCATAGTTTGGTCAGTATTAGCCGAGCCCCCCGGCCCTATTAGGAGGGTTTTCTCATTGCACCATGAATCACACAAGCCCTGCAGATAATGACACAGCTCTCTGAATGGCTGTTACTGCTCCAGGACCTCTGCTCGCAGGTCACTTAGCATCAGCTTATTAATGAGTGGTTTGTTGCAGGCTTCCTTTCAAGTGGCCCGCTAGAGGTTTTCAGGACACTGGCTCTGAACAGAAAGAGGCTTGTGACTCAGAGATGTTTACATTCCAGTACCAAACAATGATACCAACACATTTTGCTGGCAGGCAGAAGTATTGACCAGGATCTGAACTTAGTTCAGGAGAGAACGGGAGGCTCGATGGCCCCCTGTGCTCTGCCCTTTGTAGTGAGCACAGACCCCATCCTCACCAGGGGCCAGCTGAGTTCCAGGGAGGAGGGGGAGGAAAGCTGCCCTTCAGCACTTTCCATGTCTCCCTCACTTGGAGAGATGCTGTCTCCCTGCTCGCTTTACCCTGGGGAATCCTGTCCCTCCATCCCATACCCCTGGCTGGGATCCCTCCTCAGGTTGCTACAGGGAGGCAAATTTCAGCCTCTGTGGGTCCAAGGATTTTGTACGGAGACTTACAGCCACTTACGGAGGCTAGAAAAATGCCGAGAGATCTCTCAGGGCTTATAGAAGTTTCCTTCCTTTGATCATGGGGTCTGCAGTTTCTGCATTATACTATTGTATTTATACAGACAGCTTTTCCCTGCGGTAATTTGAACACCCACGTCTCATTACTTCAGAAAATTTACTGTTCTGGCAAATCCAGAGGCTGATCCTGCAGCTTTTCCACAGGGAAGTCCCCCACGTTCTCACATTAGGATAACTGACTGAAGCGATAGCAGGATCCAGTCCTTGGATTTTCAAAGTATTGACTGGAGTGTAGAAGGAATTACCGAGTGAGAGCAGCTAGGAGGGAATTGAAACAGCAAGGCAGGCAACTGCGCAGCTATGCCAGAGTTAATACCGATTTCTGGTTCTGACACACTTCTGACCCATTTCCCTGACGATAGTGAGGGCAAAATGTTGCTATTTTTCTTGTGAAGGAAAGGATTTGTAGAAGTTGCTGCTTAAGGTCCAGCCAAGTAGGCAGCATTTGTTCTGCTTTCTAGTGGTTAGGACGAGCCGAAAGAACAGATGCAGGAGAGAGCAATACCTGTGCCAGTAATTCCTCCCTGAAGCTTTATTGTATTCCAATACCTCTGGAAGGCCTCTGGGCCCATTAATGAAAAGCTGCAAAACATAGATGGTTGAAAATTACAGGCCAGATCAATGGACTTAATTCCCAGAGTTTCAGAGGGTGACTTTTGTTTCGTGTGGCTTCCAAATCAAGCTGGTCAAAAACTTCTCTTAGTAACAATGAGATTGCAATAGTAAGAAATAAAAAAAAAAAAATATGCAAATGTGATGATGCTGGAGCAAAAAGAGCTGCTTTCCTCAAAAAAAGGTCACCAAAATTGTCATCTGAAGGAAATAAAGACCACATTAATATTTCTATGTGTGCCTTTCCTAAATATGTATTGATGCTTGAGTAATCAGTTAAATGCTGGGAAACTGATAAGTACAAAGAATTTTTGGTTTTAATTGGTGGCTTTGAACACGCCATCTACTGTCAAAATAAAACAGCGTCTGTAATGCTTCATGTTTTTGTTCTCCACTAACAGAGCAACAAGCAAAAGCCTTGTTTTCAATTATTGAACCCCTGTAGGTATTTGATGGCTGGATACTCAAAGGAGAGAAATTTCCCAGTTCCTTGGACCATCCCCTGCCCACTTCCCAAAGATACGTAGACTTTTGTGAGAGCGGCAACATTCAGAGAAGCATCAGGTCATCGCAGAACGTGGCAATGATCTTCTTCCGCATTCACCAGCCAGGCAATGGATTTACTGTCACAGTCAAGAAAAACACCAACCTCTTCCGTAAGTCTGCGTTTTATACCATCAGAGGGGCTTGTGTTTGGGGCAGGAAGCAAAATGAACGCGTTGGTTTGCATTGAATTCTCTCGCTGGAGTTATCTGCTCGGACACGGCTCCAGTAACGGAGTGGAGCTGGGCACACCTGCGCATCTGAGGGTTTGACTGGAGCTCAGTGTGTGTCTCCAGAGAAAGTAAGTGAAGCATCAGAGATAACTCAGGTGTGACATCAGTATACAGGACCAGAAGGCTATTCCTTTCAAAGATCTCTTCCAACCTAATATTGCCATGTTCCATCACATTTGGCTACAACAAAGAGTGTTAATTTAGAGAGTTTAATCTCAGCAACTTCTAGATTTGGGTGAACAATGAGGAAAAAATATTTAAAAAAGTTCAACAGCAAAGACAGTGTATTGAATAGTTATGTCATAGTTGTGAGTGATATATATTCCCAAGGATCTATTTGCAAGTTATTTCCTTAAGTCTGTGAGCTGTCAAGGCACAAATAATGGTCCTTTGCATCGTTTTTTCAAGAGGTGGCAGGACATTTAACAATTACCATTCAGGCCAGTCTGATTTATCCGCCTCACCATGCAAAGGATGAAGATGACGATATGTCTGCCCGGTCCTTAGTCTGAGTTGTTCGGACTCAAACCTGCAAGCTGGGTCTCCATGCTGGTGTGGCTTCATGCCCGTGGATGTGATTATTGTGTGCAGCTGCTGGAGGCGGCTTGTGTCCTTCAGCGGCCTGCTGAAGCAGCTGCAGGCCTCCATGTCTGCGTGGAGGACACCTTGGGTTGCACACACAGATGATAAGCTACTCCCTCACCTGAACTGTGAAGTTTGAACTTTAACATAAAACCATGTAGTTTCAATGGAGTGTTTTGTAGGGTAAAGAACTCCAATGAAGAGAAGCAGAACAGGACTTAGGGGTTTGCTGGCAGCGGTAACCAGTCAAATCAGGTGATAACCAGTCAAAGCTAGACAAAAGCCCTGCATGCATATTTAGCCTCCTTCAAACTGGCAGGCAGTACAAGCCCCCGACAACATGAGCCCCTGGTGTATGGATTTGGGGTGTGAGCTCTCCCATGGAATGCTTCACCCTCAAGTCCTGCCAGACCTCGTGCTACACAGTAAGCAATGGGCAGGGAAATTTTAGGGAACAAATGTTATGCAAGGATCCCAGAAAACGCCGTATGTGTGTTTTTCAGCATGTGCTTGTAACTCTCAGTAACTAAATCATCTGTACTTTGTTAGTACTGAAAGTACATAATTTTGCTACATGCAGTGATGACTGCAAAAGTAACTCTTGCACCTTCTCCCATCCCCCAGCTTGCAATGTCATCTCTCAGACTCCCTCGGGAAGGTTTACCATGGTCATTCCTCATCAGCACAGAAACTGCAGCTTCTCCATAATCTACCCAGTGATGATAAAAATATCTGATCTTATCCTGGGACATTTAAATGGCCTCTTTTTAAAGGTGAGTTGCTTGTTTCCGAAGAAATTACTACCGTATGCGATTTTCCTGGGCGCAGGACAGGGAAGGGGTGAAGCTCACAGGGGTAGCCTGTGAGCGACACGGGCTGCAAAGGCACGTGCGCTCCACACCACGCAGGCGGACGCTGAGGGCTCTGGTTTCCCCCCAGAGATGAGGGCAGAGCCTGTCTCTGTTGCTATTGTCTCTGTAATGTTACAGAGGCAATCAAATTGTGCAAAGTACCGTTAACGCATGTAAATATTGCTTGCCATAACAAAGGGTAAGAATTTCATTAGGAAGAAAGGAGTGCTCTCCCGGGGAGAGCACTCTGTATTTAAACTTTCTGTCTGTATTTAAACCAATTAAAGCAGCAACCACTCTGAACTGAGAAAGGAGATGCGGGTTAGATAGTGAGGTATTAGCAAGGAGAAAATACACATGTCCTCACAACTGATTCCCTGCTCAGCATGCTGAGCATCCTCTGCTCCATCTGCTCTGATGCCCAGCATGGGGATGGGGTTTGCCTGCAGCATTTGGTGCTCGGCGATAACCAGGCAGGAGAGGACAAAAGCTGTTGGTGGCACCCTGTGCCTGGGAGGTCTAAGAGAAGGTGCAAATTCCAAAATACCCATAAGGACAGGAGCAAGAAAGTTTGTTTCCTGCTGCCAATGAGACTATGGCCTTCGCGGGGACTGCCAGTGTCTAAGCAAACCAGGCTTTGAGAGATGGACAAGCGAGTTGTCTTATTCAGCAGTAGGTAGAAAAGAGAGAACAGCAATAGGACGATAAAGAAACCAGGTACTTCAATAGTAGCGTATGGGTAACAGCCAAAAGGTGCACAAGGTATCCGTGCAAGAAGTTTTTTGGCAAATGGCATTCATTTTCAGGACAAGAACACTTGTGAGTCTAATATACGCTTAGCCATTGTCGTCATACAAAACTACTGGTTAATTCCTACTTTAATTAAACTTTGACAGAATAGCACATTTTAGCAACATTTATGGCTTGGGAATAAGCATGGTATAGTGGAATTTAACTTCCTGCCGGCCAGCTTAGTGTTGCGCACACGTGCAGCCCATGACTGTATCAATTTGTTTACATGTCTAAGCATGGAGAATCAGATTACTTATCTGCACTAAATGCAGTTGAATCAACACCTTAACTACTTGTCAGTAATTTTCAGAGCCTACTTAGGTCTTTCTTTGGAACCCTCAAGGAAATTAATGTCAAACCGAAGTAGTGCTGCTCAGGATGAGAACAGCCTGATTTCACACAGGTTTGAGCACAGAGGACTGTTGGCTGCAATCATGTCTAGGGAACTGCTACCTTAATAAATAATATAAATAAGATAAATGATAAATAACTTTTAATCTCTGCCTTTTTAGAAACCATCAGCAGGCTGTGCAGGAGTGGGAGATTTTGTAGAGCTGCTAGGAGGAACTGGCTTAGACCCATCCAAGATGTTTCCACTGGCTGATCTCTGTCACTCCTTTCATGGGTCTGGTAAGAACTCCTTTTTCCACTTACCTCCACATGATAAAATAATTAACCAGAGGGAGTCATGCAGAGCACCCCCAAACCTGGCTTCCTGCTAGACTGGTGATCTTCACGTGTAGCAGAACATCGGAGCTAAAGCTATTTGAGACTGCAGCTCGGCTGTGTGATGTAGCACACCCACAACCATCTTCGCTTGCCCCTGCAATAATCATTATAACAAGGTTAAGTTATGCATATTTTTTTAAATGCTTGCCCTATGATACATATGATTAGTAGAGTGTCAACAGATAAATGAGTCTGGAAATTCATAACACATGAAGGTAGAGTGGTTACATTTTCAGTTAAGGAGTTTTTTTCTCGCTTACTTTTTCTCACTTACTCAGTGTTTCCAAAGCCTCCTTTTCTGCTGCAGGAGTAACACATACCCCAAAAGCCTCAGAGCTCCCATTCTCTGCTTTGAAGCCTGGAGGAGCTCTGAACCTGTTTCTCTATCATGCCAGGTTGGAGACCTCTTTCTCCCCATAAAAATAAGAATACCCAATTTCCCTAATATTGAATACAGCAGAGTACGAAACGTTGCAGCGATGTGACAGACCGGTCCCTGTGGCACATTTGTTGTACCTCAGGGGTATGAACAGGTGCACCAGAGAAGCAGCATTTCCACAGGGTTGGAAGGCAGGAACATGCCTGGTACTTTGCCCCTGTGGTCTCCCTTGCCTTTCATCACACCACAACTTAATGGTCCAGGAACTGTTTAAAGCTTTAACTGGCAAGCACTGGTTCTGAGTGAATACTGAGCGCTGTAATGAGATTAAAATGTGCTTTCCTGGTGGTGTGAAGGAACGGAAATCCTACCTCGGCAGCCTTCACTCTCCCAATGACCCACCAGATTTCTCCTCCAGTGAGGAAGGTGCTCCGAGTTCCCCAGATGAAATAGGCTTTGCCAAACCTCTGCTCAAATCGTTCCTCTAAAGCAGTTGTTAATGATATGCTTGATTTTCCCCAGAATGAGTCCATATGCTGGGCACAGCCATTTGAGTTTGTCTTGGTGAGACTGTCACATGCTTTTGTTACCATGAAAAACCTCCTTACACACAAAACCACTTGTCCCTCTAACAGGAAACATTTCAATATTGTTAATTTTGGATATCACCAGGATAGACTGCCATTACCCTTATGGCTCATGATCTCTAACAGTAGCGTACCTTCCCAAATGTAAACATGTACAGGCCTCTGCTTTGTGTCTATCTATACGTATGTAAGACTGTGGGTGGATGGGAAGTGAGTGGCATTTGCATGAGTAAAGGCTACAACATTTGATTAAATACTCAAGCCATTGTAAACTAAAACTAACAAATACAAAAGAAGGTATTTAGTCAGCATTACCACCACTGGCTGGTCACTGCTACACACAAACTGGCTTTGTTTCCAAGATTGTATGTATTGGTGCTTTGTAATTTCCAACACTATATCTTTCTTTTCCCTCACTCTCATGTAAGTGTATCTTTATATCTCTTTTCCCTAACTAGCCCAAATGAAGATTGGCTGTGACAATACCGTGCTACGAATGGTCTCCAGTGGCAAACACATCAACCGTGTGACATTTGAGTATCATCAACTTGATCTGCAGGAAACGGAAAACAGAAAGGAAAACAGCATTGAGGAATTCTGCTTTCCTAGTATCTGAGAGACCAGGCCGCAAATTTTTCACACAGCTAATGAAAATAAGGTTCTGGTGAATTAAAAAAAAATACTTTTTTTCCTTTAATCAGCTGGTATTATCGAGCCTTTCTATGGTACAAGCATATTTCTTTTTTCATACAAATCAGTCATTCCCATGAGCAAGCAGGAAAAAGCAACCAATATATTAATCTTTGTTACTATCATTATATTTTTTTCTGCAGTATTTAAGCTCATTTACCACATCCAAAATCGATAGCAAGAACAGAAGGCTATGTTTCCCATATAAATATTATTAGGAAAACAGACACAAACACTCTGTGTATCTAGTCTGAGGACAAACAAAACCCACAATAAGTATAAACTTCATGCAGCAATTTTATGCTTTTATATCAGGTATAAACAAAAAAATTAGATTAAGAGGAAACCCAACATTAGTGTGTGTGAAAACTACTGGTTTGTTTATGACTATAAATGTACTATTTATTTCTAATGACATGTTTTTAATAAAAATTTATAGCATGGAAACTTCCTTACACAAATCCAAACATGAATAAATGCATTCAAAGAGTTGGCAAAACCTTATTATGTTGTATTTTTCTCAAGAGCTCTTTTAACATTCTGGTTAAACTTTCTAAGTCTTGTGCAGTTTTCTGAAAATTATAATTTTGAACACATGTTGCTGTAAAACTCTGGACTATTAAAGTAACATTATGGGCAGAAATTTGGTTTGCCAATGTTGCGTACACCGTCACGTGGAGCATGTTCCAGCTGGTACTTTCCCTGTCTAAGGTTTTTGGTCAGGTGTCCTGCTGGCCCGTGGAGGCAGGGATATACAAGTGTAGATTAATTTTTTCCAGACCTTCGGTGACCCAGAAGAGGAGTGTAAGCCTGGAAGGCTCTAAGAAGCACCGCGCAGCAAAGGCCCAGACCTGTGTCCTAGCTTGGAGGGAGGCACAGGGACTGGTTTGTTTTCTGGGAGTGCTACCTGGCCATAATGAGAGCAAATGGTCCCTCCTCTGATGTTCAATTAATGGTCAAGACTGATTAATCCAGCTGCATGCCTGAGATCTTCAGCACTGATTTCTGTCTCTTAATCTCAGTCACCAAAAATCAAGTGTCTTGAATATTCATCAGCTCTGAAGTTAATTCCCCACACTGAAGTGGGTGAAAACTGCAGGATGCCTCAGACCCTCCCTCTGCAGGGTTTTGGGAGCCCAGTTTTGGTGACTGACTTGTGAACAGAGGGATGTGTTTGCCAGCCTGGTCAGACTCAGGCAAGTGTGTCCACCCTGCAGGGCTGTGTTTACGGAAAAGGCAGAGATTGTGGGAATGTTTCGCTGTGTTCCAAAAAAGAATCAGACAAAACCATTGCTGACTGCCCCAAGGCATGGAACAGCCCTGGGCTCAGGGCTCTGAGTGGGGGTTCTTGGCCACCACAACCCTGCTCTGGCCCCATGCAACCCAGCGTGGGTTTCATGGGCCCCTGGTGCAGTGCTGGCAGTTCTGGCATGGCCACCCAGCACCAGAGATATCAAATCAGGGTAAAAAAATCAGGGCTCAATGAAACAGCTTTTTTCCTGAGGAAACTTGCAGTGACAGAGGCTCTCTGTCCCCCAGCATCCCCCTCAGCTTATCCATCCTTTCAGCCCTAACCGTGTGCAGCCCCACCAGCCTTTCCCAGGCACCCTTCAGTCAATCAGGGCAGACTTCTGGGCTGGGCAGTTTGGGAACAAGCTCGGGGCCTCCCATATCAGACCAGACCTACCTACAGGACTACCTTCAAACTGGGGAGAGGGAGAGGGCTTTAAAATGTTGTTCCTTGGTCGCTAAGAAACACGGGAGGTGTTGAAACATCAATGCATTTCAGATCCAACAGCTCAGGACTAGATCACCAATGAAGATAAACTCACAATCTCTTGCTTAGTGCAGTTTCATAGTGGGAATTACCACCTTTCAGCTTTATGTGGTACTTTTTTTCAATCCTAACATGACTTAAATACCTCCAAAACACCAAGGCCTTGTAGAAAAGATACTTAATGTTCAGAGATTTGAGATTTCTCTTTCCATAGTATACAGAAATGGACTCTATTACTGAGAAAACTTACTGTTATAGATGGAGGAGAATGAAAAACAACACTCTGCGTAGGATAGCACCATCTATTGCTGTTGCTCCATGCGTAATACCCAAGTACATGGTGGTATTCCCAGAACCGGTTGTCCCTTCACCTACTCCTTTTAATCAACGTAAATTCAGGCAGCATCATCAATCACATCACTCCACTCTGTTGGCTGTCTTGGAAAAATCTGGACCCCGGCCAGTTAGCCATTCTTTGGTCTGTGCTTTAAACTCTACCTCATGCAGAAAATCAAAAGTCACTTCAATCAGTGTACCTGTATTTATTGAGGCCCTTGTCATTTCAGGAGCTGCAGAACTTCAGTCACAAGAAGCCAGCTCATAGATGTCAAATGTCACAACTCCCCCAGGGTTTAGTTCTGGAGAAGTAAGGAAATAAGTATCCTCATGAATGAAAAGAAAGGAAACCAAGGCACTAAAAGCACTGCAAGGAAAAAAAAAAAAGGCAGCAACTGGAAGTTTGTAAAAGGAAAAAAAAAGAAAGCACGATAAGAAATATGTGAATAACATGAATATCTGTTGAAGGAAGCAAGAAAAGAACTTATCAATTAACAAGCTTGTAGCCTGGAGGCTTACAAGAGCTGAAAAGCCTCCTAAGAATTAAAAAAAAAAGAAAAATCAAGCTCCTAACAATAAAAATGTAACAAAAGTCTTTGAAGAGGCACTGTATGCAAATTTTGGTTTTGAGAAGAAACTTTACATCCAGGGTTTAGACACCCTGACTTCTGGCATTGTAGATAAAAGTCACGAAAACTCACAATTAACATTAAAACCCACAAAAATTTCAAGAGAAGATATGAGTGACAGGTTTAGTGCAGATTCTGATGTCCAGGAATAAAGCACTTTTCTTCGTCTTTTTGACTGACTTTCCTCTAAAGAAGTGATATAAAAGGTGGCATGATACCACAACAGCACTAGACAGTATAGGAGCTCCACACTAGATTTGGAAAGAAAACTACTGAACTTGAACTGATGGGTCAGCCAACACTCAATCAACGACTGAAAAACTCTTCAGCATCACAAAAACTACAAAGGAACTTGGGGTTAAAAATTGTCATTTGCAGGGAAAGGGAAAAATCAGCAATTCTTACTGGAATCTCAGCCTCGGAAGACAAAGGGATACAGGGCCCTGTATCCTGCATTTCTGTACTAATGTGAAATCCAGGGTGACTGTTCAGAAAAAATAATGTAGTGAGTTGTCCAGAGGGAAGCTGAATTTCCCACCTTAATTAAGATTTAACGATTGAAAGTCTTGTATTTCAAGACCATGCAATAAATCTTCAGCTTAAATGTTATTTCCATCTTTACCAGGTATAAATGAAATAAATTAATAACAATTGCAGAGATTCCTTGGAGAGTGGTAAGTCTCCGTCCTTGGAGAGTGGTAAGTCTCTGTTGTTGAAATTACCCAGAAGAGAAGATGGAAATAGTCTGGATGTAGTGGGGAAAAAAATTACTAGAGCAGCTGTCCCTGTGGAAGTGCCCCATGCCATTTGAAAGAATCAGTCAGCTGAAATAACATTTTTCACGAATTTTCTAGCAATAGAAAGGAGAACATTGTTATGGGATGTACCAACACAGAGCATGTGCCAAGAGGAGTGTGTAAAATAGGTCTCAGTACAGGAATAGGCACAGAGCTGATCAAGCTTTTGGGGATTTTTAAGAGAAAAAATACTGTCCAGGAATTAAGGATTATTTTCAATAAGCAAAGGTGGAGTAGAAATGTTTTATTAAAGTTAGAACTGCTGCCTTTGAAGGTAAGAACTCAGCAGAACAAATGTAACTTAGAAAGACTGACGATAGTCAGATGTTATAATGATTTCTTGCTTTGTGAAGTGACCGTCTGCTCCCAAAATTAGATTCTTTGTTCTTAGAAGAGTGACAAAAAATCATGGATGTCTTGGCAATAATGTGAAATGCCCCATAATAATATGCAATAATTTTTTAAGTTAGTGGTTTTCTGCTAAACTAATGTTAATGTTTATCTTTCATGACTGACAAAGAAAATAAGCACTCAGACAAACATAATTGTGTTTTTTCTGGATGGCAGTCTAAACAACTTTTAAAACTTCTTCTAAATACCTGCTGTGCTACCACTGATTCTATGAAATCGTTCCATGCTTTCTCTGTGGTGGAGTTTTGTTCAATAGTTAGGAAGGAGTCTCCTGGAGGCTGAATAGTAAGGAAAGTAGATTTGCAGAACACATTAGGTGCTTGATCATATAACCTGCGTCCCACTGAATTCCCACTCCTGCAAATTTAAAATACATCTCCAGGGCCATCACACTGCACTGTCTTCACACGCCAAGTGGATTCTATGTTACCCATAGGGACCACATTATTTTGTGCACATAGGGTGTAAAAGGCTCCAAACTCCGTTATCCTGCACTGGAATATATGCAGCATCAATTATGTAATAGGTGCTTAAGGAAATTTCACTTGCCCTCATGAAATGCACCCTTCTTAGGACCTCAAAGCTGTACTTAGTCAGTTCTAAACACAAGCTAAATTATACTTCAAGGAAGTGATTCATTATAGTCATTTTTATTCAGAGCCTCATTACTTCTGGTATCTGAGTAACTTTCTTGTTGATAAATTGACACAGTTTTCACTTTTTTCCCTCACTTTGCTTCTTATCTTTAAAGATCAGCAACAACTAATCATAGCAACTATGGATTTTGTACGCACATCATTTCCTATTAAAGGAAATGCAGTGTATTACACGTGAGTCACTACAAAATGAAAAGTTTTCATTATCTGTTCTTTTGAATAAAATTTATATTCATGGTACCGTGCTGCTGAAAATTACCATCAAACCATCAATTACAGTGTTGACTAATAGTTTTTTTATAACTTTGCCCCTCAACAGGAAAGCAAGCAGTTTTATAACAAAAAATTGCCTTTCATCTAAAGACTGTACCCTGTGCCCCTCATTAGGAGGCACGGTGCATTTTGAAGGACCTGGCACGTCCTTCAGGTCAAGCACGAAATGCCCATTTCATACAGGCCAGGTTTCTCATAGATGTCATCCCTGGAGACATTCAAGGCCAGGCTTGATGAGGCTCTGAGCAACCTGATCTAGTTAAAGATGTCCCTGCTTACTGCAGGTAGGTTGGACTAGATGACCTTGAAAGGTCTCTTCCAACCCAACACATTCTATGATTATATGTCCCACCACACATAGTCCCACCCTGCGGCTGCCTGTTGGGGGTTTCCCAAAGCAGCAGCACCACCAGGACCTGAGGTCCCCAGAGCTGGAGGAGAAACATCTTCTGGCCTTCAAGCTCACAGACACCTGCACAGCCCCTCAGTTCTCCTCCTTCATGGCTGCCACATCCCTGGATCTGCCTTGCCCACACTCCAGCATCTCCATGGCAGGAGACTACAGCGTTACAGCCCCCTGCTCCCCAGGGCTCCTGGTGAGTCTGAGCAAACTGTTGTCAGTCTCTGAGGGCAATCTCAGCTCCTCTCCCATGGGAGATGTTCAGGCTGAGCCTCCCCCTGGGACACTTCCCACAGCTGGTGGTGAGGAGGTGCTTGGGGAGAGCTCTCCTTTGTGCGTGAGAGCAGCAGATGCTGCCCTATCACCCAGTCTGGCCATCAGGGCCTGTTGGCGACTGCACATGCCTCGGACACGCACAGCTACAGGCAGGCAACAGCCATATATTTAAATAAAATATTATGTAAAGCTCAGTTATTAAAACAATCTGAGGCAATAGTAAAGAGTATGATTGAGTATCATACAACAAAAATAAAAATTACAGAATCATCACAATGGGAGGTGATAAAAGATCATAATAATTTGCCTGAAGAACAATTATTCTGTCTTTGGAAAACTCAGCTTTAATTAACTGACAGATATTGGAAAATACCTCCAGCGCAGTAGAGCTGGTTGAACTCAGACACAAAAGCTGGGTGATGATGACTCCTTCTGACATCTTGTTCAGATGTCATCTTGTTGACATCTTGTTCAGATGTCAGAGCTTCAATTAGGCTGATGAGGGAACTTGCTGAGAGTCTCAACTGATCCTACCTTGCTGCCCCCAGTTCCAAACCACTTCTGGTGGTGGTAAGTTGCACAAGGTGCCTGGCCCAACCGGAGCTGGAGACATGCAGTTCCACAACCTGCAGCTGACACCAACTGCAAGCAAAACCAGGCACCTCCTGACATCAGAAGTAGCTGGACATGGATTGTGCAGATCCCAAAAAGCCCTTCAGTATGGAGCTGTGTGTGTGGGCAAACAGTTAAAACATAACCTCTCTGGGAAGGTTTCACAAGCTTTTGAATTAGGAAGTCTAGATTTACAAGGAAAAGATACTTTTCCAATGATATTTGTCAGTCCAAGGACTACATCCAGCAGACAACACAACAAGCAGGGTCAAAGCCCTTTGTTCTACCTTCTGTGAGGATACTACAGGGCGTGACAAAATGAGCAACATCTCTAAGTATCTCTTGGTTCCAAACCCCTCAAATTCAGGTGCTGCAGTAAACTGAACTTTAACTGGGCACCTCTTGGAGGAGGTTTCAACACAGCTCCAGGCTTCTGATTTCTTTTAAAAATATTTTGGTTTGGAAATCTGGCTCTTTTGCAAGGCAAAGGAGAATGATAACACATGCTTCTAACTCTGCCATAATTTAATTAGCATTACAGTAAATTCTCCTTCAGTCCCGCCAGATACAACAATTAATTGGAAGCCAAAATGAAATGTCCCACATGAAGATATAACCAAATGGGGTCTCTGACTGTTCAATCAGTCAAGCTCTAGCCTCACTTTTCAGAATGTGTAGGCAGTTTCTTATCGTACAAAAGATCCTGTGTCTTCGTGCTGCTACAAGTTCCTGGGTTGAGCTAAAGCTTTGAGAAGAAGCAACATTACTGGCATGACTGTTGAAAAAAAAAAGACTCCTGTTCAAGTACACTGCGTTCCTTTAACCAGGGGAGATGATGAAAACTAGAAAAGACCAGCTGGGAGGCCAGAAGAGTTGGATCCTCAAAATAAGAGGCAGAGAAGAAGTAAATCTGGGAAGCTTTACAGAGCCATCCCAGCATAATAGAGTCCATTCTTAATGCGGCTGACACACACATTTATCATCTCATTACATCAAAACATGTAGCTATCTTTGGAAGGAGATTGTTTTTGGCTGATCCATTTGTCACTACAGCAGTATCAGCCCTACCTGTCCAAATATAATAATTTTTATGTTAGAAAGAGATACTTCATGAAACGTGGAAATTGCTGTGTGTTTACTATCATAATTTGGTTGGTTTGAACACAGATAATGGGGATTACAAAAATAAGAAATCTGCTCATTCTCAGCCCATCTGAGCTGCCAATCTCTACAGTCAGTGGATGGTACAATTTCCTAGGGAGCTGAGGATGCAGTGGGAATGCTGTTTAGATGATCCCATCTAAAATGAAGAATGGGCTAGACTGAACCCTGGGGGATTTGCCCCAGTGGTTTTGCCTTGTTCTTATTCTAAACCAACTTAATTCAGGAACGCGATCCATCAGAGTTTGTTCCCATCTCTTGGCTTTTTTGGACAGTTGTTTTTATTGTATTAGCACGGAAAAGTGGAGCAGGAGGGGAAAGTTCTGGCAAGTATGTATTTGCATATTTTACAGAGGACGCATCAAAGTCAAGTAGACTTTGGAGCCTGCATTGCATTAAATGCAAAAGGAAAATCAATTGGATAAGGCCAGGCTGGTTCGTAATAACCCAGGGGTACGATTATATTACTACACAGATGCAGAAGACCCTATCATTGAAAAGCCATCAGTTCTGCCACTGACTTTAAAACAACTGTCACAAAAACTGGAGCACTGCTTAACTCTGGATAATAAGATCACACAAATAGATCATATATACGCTCATGTTTCTTCTATAATTGATTAATTATTATAGATAATTAGTTATTGATTGCAAGTGGATTAACTACTAATTCCTATACAACTTACTATTAATTACTGCTATTTTTCATATTGGGATACAGTTTCTTTCATGTTTTCTAATTCACAGAGGTGTAGTATAGTATGCAGTAAGCTTGCAAAACTCAAAACTGGAGTAAAAGTAAAAGCAGGGTAACTTTACCAAAAACCCCAAAGCAGACACCGCAGCTAAACTAGTATGTGTTTGCCTTACAAGCAAGAGAGGAAGCAGCCTGATCTAGTGGGCCTTGCACATGCTGTGTGCAGATTGCGTAGTGGTTTTCAGACTCCAGTAGAACATCAGCAGGGGAGACTAGTGGGAAGGTTCCTGGTGGAGCAGGGGAAGAAGGAATCACAGCCATGGAGAAATCCTGGTTCTTCATTTAAGAGAAAGAGGAGACTTCACCTTCAGTGAGATGGGGTCAGATGCACATGCCAGCCCCTTGCTGGGAGCCTTGCAGGGGGGCCTGGCCCCATGGAAAACCGTTGTGTGCTAACTGCAGTCCCCAGCCTCACATAATTGTTCTGGTTGAAGAGGAACTTGGCAGATCATCTGGGCGCTTGCTTCATAGTTGCATCAAGTTGCTCAGGGCCTTGGCCAGTGGAGGCTGGAGTACCCCATGGACCCGGGCCACAACCCTGCTGCCCAGTGTTATCCAGTCCATCCAGTTGTTTCCTAGGTCTAAAAGCACTGGGGGACCGGTGAATAAGGTGGGTAC
Organism: Dromas ardeola; assembly: GCA_013398915.1. NCBI lineage: Eukaryota > Metazoa > Chordata > Aves > Charadriiformes > Dromadidae > Dromas > Dromas ardeola. Next base: position 38,848 of record VYZM01024812.1, read on the forward strand.
CCTGGCCAACACCATGGATCCCACCAAACAGCAGCCATCTCAGCATCAGCCTAGCATCACAGTCTCAAAGCAGATGGGCAGCAATGGTGTTCCTGGGGAGCAGCAACTTGCCCAGCTTCAACACTAAGGGAGAGGCAGCCTGCCTGGGGGACTGGAGAGGGTTCTGGTGGAAACATAATGACCATTTCAGTGGCATCTCAACATTGTCATCCTGATGCAGAATGGGAAATAGATGCAGACAGCGATACTGTCACACCATGTGTCGAGCAGAGGCTGTGGGAAGGGTATTCCCATCTGTAGTGACCACTGGAGTGATGCTGGGGCCGGGAGATGTGCTTTGAGCTGAGAACTTCTCAAGATAGTCTCACTGAATGATCTGCGCAATTGGAGCCCTCTGCAGTGTCAGGGCCCTCTGGGTGGTCAGCAGGGAGAAGCGGTGTCCAGGAACTGGGGTTCAGGTCTCCCTGAAGCAGGCATCCGAAATGGATCCAGGTGTGTGGCACCAAAAACCTGTCTATTTGGGTCTGCTGATCAGGGGACCCAGGATCATCACCTGAGTTGCAAGAGTCCTAGTTTCTTCGTGTGATCTGGAGATATTACTTGATTAAGTAATACCTTAAGTAAGCCACAGAGATGTTTCAAATTCAGGCAGTTGATAAATACGTTTCTGCACAGCCATAATAAACATAAGGATTTATTTGTCATTTCTCCTACGCAAACAGTCATTTTCACTGCTTTAAGGAAAATGATTCCAGATTGTGATTTTTGGAAAATACTGCCTGCGTCCAACCCTACATGGGACAGAAAATGCTGCCCAACCAGTGACTGGTATATCAACTATAGGAATGGAGGGTTAATACAGTTTTCTGAGAAGAGGAACTTAAAGAAAGGGCATTGCGCATACATAGAACAAGAGAACTTACGTAAATTCAAAGCGATGTTCTATTTTTGCTGCTGTTAATTAAATGTTATCTTGCATGCTTCATGCTTACGAATCACTTCAGCTATTGTCAGATCTCAAGTAGCTTCCCTTCATTTCTTCTTCTTCAATGAAACCAATTTGAAAGTCTCTTTCAGCGATTTGCTTTTAATTGGAAAGCACTCCCAAATGCAAGACTGAACAATGCGGTCACTGATGTGCATTGATACTGATAAAGCATTATTTGTGAAGTCTGTGTTTAAAAGGGAACATCTGACCGGAATCTATAGCACGGTTTATTTTCACCCTTTTTGCCTTTTCCCCCCGAGATCAGGTAAGCCCCAGGAGCAGTATGAAGGCAGGCGAGCGCTGGGACTCTGCTGGGGAGAACAGAGACCCCAAACCACCCAAGGTGATGTGCTAGGAGCCTACACAAACACACCAACAACTGAGGCCAGTGGGTGAGTTTTGTTCATGTCATCATTATCCTCTCATGATGTTGCAGACAGGGGGGAGAGAGGCTCTGAAGCTGTTTGCTTCTCCTCTAAAAATAAAAGAAGCCAGGAAACGAGTAGATTTTGACTGCTCTGCCGAGCTGTCAGAGGGTGCTAGTGACTGAGGCTGGAGTCACACCACAGTTCTCCTCCTCTGCCGCTTCCTCCTGCTTTCTCCAGTGTGTGTCTGACCCCATCTGTGCCACTCACCTGGCTAACCTGTCACATCAATCCTCTGCTGAGACAGGGAGATGATTCAGCTCAGCGAAGGGCCCCGAGAGCCACTGCAAGTCAGGGGGCAGGCGCAGGCAGCTGAGGCTGGGAGAGAGTGGAAACACAATCTCCCCTTTCTGGCAGTGGCAAGTCAATGGAACAGCCTGAGCCCGTCCCAGTTTGCTGGGAAGAACAGGGAACAACAGCTAATTAACAATCTGATAGTGCTTTGGGATCACGCAGTGGGTAACCTTTGCTTTCCAGGGACAACTCATCAGACAGAAGGTTGTAAATGGATTAGGTTAAAAGAGCTGACTTCCCTTTGTTAGCCTCAGAGTACAGTCTGGGAATTAGCCATCCATCTGGTTTGTTTACTTTGGTATTAATATCTAGGAACAAAGACTCAGAATCAATGTCCCTCTCATCCTCTGTTTACGTGGCTTTCTCAGGAAAGCTGGAGAAACAAGGAGCAACTTGAAGCTGCAAGCTGCAGCTACCATAAGGCGAATGGCTCCACTGAGAAATAGCATATTAATTCTGTCCTGATGTTGCACAACTTTAACAAAAAGCTATCAAGTGGCACGATCTTAATTGAGCATTGGAAATAGGCCTCTTGTTCTAGCTAATGTTGTTTCTGGATTAATAGCATTCTTGAACAGGTTATCTGGCCTTTTTAAATAAATGCATAGTAATGATTCTTTTTCTTTTTTGCAGGACTGCCATGGAGTATTTCTAACCCCAGTAATACATTGCTCAGTGATAGTTCTAATTACACGGATAGCAAAAAAGCCACTTGGTCAGTTTTCATTAGAAATTCAAGCAGTCTTTTCACTTGTCTTGTCTTCTCCAAATTGCCTTTATTAGTCCTTATTGTGCTCAGAGGTTCCAGTGCATGAAGAATTCCCTGCTCATGTAGGTCCTGCCTGCCTGTAGAGACCACTGTTCCAGAAGCAGAAACGCTCAGCTCCTCACAGACGTACTCGGCACCCAGTGAGGCCTCGCTCTGTCTGACTCAGCTGCTATTACTCACTCCTCTCTGTTAAGGGATTAGTCCCACCTCTGGTTTACCACAGAGTTTTCCCACTGCTACTTACATAAACCATTTTTTATCCCACTGGTATTTGTATTTTCAACATTGTCTGTTAAATAATGAAAAATAAATTGGTCTTTAATGGGGACCCTGGCAAGGATCCAAAATCTCCCACCCTTCTTCCATCCATGCTTCCAACCATTCTCAAAGAGAAGGAGCTCAGGGATACAAAGTGAGATCATCTTTTAGCTGTATCGGTATTCAGTTTTTCAGTCCATTTATTTTTGCTGATACTTGGATAAAGTGGAAGGAGCTAGTACTTTAAGATGTATGTGGGAACTGGAGTCCAATGGTACAGGACTTTATTTTTAATAGCAAAGATGTTTCAGGTAGATAACATAGAATTAATCCAAGCCAAAGCCCGAGTTCATATCCATCAAATAAAGTAATCGCAAGATGGGAAAAACTATGGACCAAAACTGTATGCTGAAACACAGCTATTTCTTGGTGGGCAAAATACAGAGAAGTCATTTTCCTCTTTTTAGGAAATACAGTTAAGTGCATAAAGCAGGAGGATATGTGAATGGAACAGCACAGATTTGTTATCCTGGATAACAAATCTCTTGGGAATCACTGGAAATATTTATTCATTTAGTAAGAGGGTGCCAGAGACCAAACGGGGCTGATGAACCACCTGCCATCCACACTGGGCAATTGCTGACCTGTTGCCAGCCTCTGTTTTGGACCAGATCTCTTCAGTACAAAGCCTGGGCATGTTTCAGAGGACCGTTTCTTCCAGGAACCTTTCCCCCCATGGAGCAGTCTACATGGGACCAGCTTACTCTGACAAAAATCAGTCTACAGCAGGATTTATACCCTCAGACATCTCTCAGACACCACCTCTGGGAGCTGTAAAACCATGTTAGGAATCCAGGCTGAACTAGCATGCCCAGTAGTAAAACAGAAAGCAAATACGTGGCTGAAAGACCTCATCCAGCTGAGGTGAGTAAGAGGTGTGCTCTCCATGCTGTCCCATCTCTGCTGTCCCTTTTATACCAGCCATGCTGAGGGTGCTGCAGCGGCTGATGTCACGTGCTGAGGCATGTATGTAAGACATGGTGGTGTGATACCTGGTACATCCTGGTGAAGTCACTGGGCCCCAAGGTCTGAAGACCCAGTTGCTTGCTCCAGTCCTGGGAGCTCTCAGACTGGGATGGCCTCAGTGACGAAATGATGCCACCCAAAACTGGCCACTGAGGTCAGCAAGATGCTGCCAGCTCTTATGGAGACAGCTGTGTCCTCAAGAGGGTGGGAGATCTGAGTTGCCCTCCTCCTCACAGATCTTTTTTCTTTATCATGTTACTTTTTTTTTTTTCTTCTGAGCATGTCCTAGTCTGTATCTTTTGCCAGTCACACAGCTGAGCCTGTGACCCAGAAGCCCACAAGATGGGTGACATTAAAAGCTCCATATGAGCTTGTGAGACCACAGAGAGTCGAACAGGGTTAAGTGTTTTACAGCTGCATTTTACTTGCAATGAAGCTGAGAGTAAGAGACTCGTCACCAGAAACAGAGCTGGGGTTTCTGTCTTTGCTGTTCTTTCCTCTCACAGTCTCTACATGTCTGTCTTGTCTCAGGCTTCACAGTCACAAGGATGCATCAGCTGCCTCCCTAATCTTTCCTCCAAAAATGCCCAGTATCACCCATACTGTCTCTCCAGGGAGTGGCCAACAATGGAATGCTCTTTACTAAATCTCGCAACTGATTAATAAGTACAAATGCTGATTAAACGAAACCAATCCTTGACATTGCAGAAGCCTTTTACTGCATTGGCAGAATAGGCGGTGGGAATGAAAAGTGGTTTTTGTCTTTCATAAGAAAGCTGTTCATTAATAGCAACTGTTTTCAAATTACAAAGCTGGTAGAGGTCTCTTCTCAAACACCTAAATTTTACTTAACTTTCAAAGGGGTGATATGTTGGGCTAATTTATCTTATTGTAAGAATTGATTGTGTCTTGTCCAGTACACGGCGAAGGCAAAGCCTGGGACACAAGAGCAGAGACAGCTGACTGCAGCGCCAACATTTTGAGTTCCTGAATGCAATTACTACTACTCCATTATGGTTAGAGATATGACCAAAGTGGTTTTTTAACCAGCTGTGAATATGTTTTTATTTTAAGGAGCAAGAAAACCTCAGGTTAGTACCTAAACGCTTCTTATTTGTTTGACTGCTTGTGAGTCATGGAAATAACTGTCGTTTCTTTTACTTGGGTGAATGAGCTCCAAGCCCGTACAATGAGCAGTGTAAACAAAGAAGAACATTTAGAACTTGTGGTTTTTTCTAACCACCCCTCAGTGAGTTTCTTAACAAATGTAGTTGAAAGGCACATTCATGACATTTTGATCTTTAAAAGAAATAAATACTTTTTGTGCTTTGGAGAAGGAAGAGGGTTGGTATTCAGTGCATCTGAACTGTTACTTCAAATGGCTGAAAGATATTTCATGTTCAATTAGCTCTAATTTTTTTTTTTCAATTTAAAATACTTCTAAATTGGCTGTGCATGATATTTCAGTGCCTATTTATTGTATTAATTATTTTAGTCAGAAGTGGAGTTAAAAAGCCAACACAATTCAGGTCTGAACTAAAACATTTTAAATTAGATTATAGTGTAGCATCACTGTAGTTAAAAGCACCATTTTAAAGCCACTGAGTCACTAACAGAGTACCAGAAATCACCATTATAATAGTTCTAGAAAATAAACAGATAAGCCATAACCCTGGAACAGGAAACGTTAGCAATGGCCTTGCCATTAGATGGGAAATTGGCCTTTTTATCCTCCCTCTGACCAACACCCCATCTTCCTGGGTCACAAACCAACCTTTACACTTAGCAAGAAGCCCTTGGTGATAGAGAGGAGCAGCTTCTCCGTTTCAGAATCGTGCCTCCCCAAGAAAGACAGGGACCTGCTGCCTTCTGCACCTGAAACCGATCTTGATATTAGATACAATTTAAGGTTGAATAAAATGAGTTTATTGAACAGACAGCCAAGGCTTAAGAAATCAGAGGTGGTATTCGGAGGCAGCTCCTGAAAACTAAGAATCACTGCACTTCCCAGCTTCTTCCCAGCCTCACTGGGTCCCCGGGGGCTTCCTGCCTGCCCTCAGCAAGCAAGGCAGGCTCCCGGCTCTGTCTCTGGTTCCCCCAAGACTGGCATGGCCCCCCGAGCTGAGAGATACTGCACCTGCCCCTGCCTCCCTCCACATGGCTAGGGATGTAAATCCAAATCCTCTCCTGGGGAACATAAGCATACTCTGGGGCTTCCTGCAACTGTTAGCTCTGATAATTAGTCCAGTCACATATCTGAGCTCCTGCCCCGCTGCATGAGCTGTTAGGGCAGCAGCAGCAGTTAGGGCAAACCGTTTCAAAACCCCTTTTTTTCTGCTGAGGGAGGTGCTTGACTGAGTTTATCGCCCCTTACTTAAACTTATGACAGTACTGGAGATCTCATCCAGTTACTTCCCACCACCCAGCTGCACTGACACAGGTTTTCATGGGGTGGCACTGCACAGCAAAACAGAAAAATGGGGCAGGATAAAAACAACCTTTTTTCCTCTAGCCATTGCCAGAAAAGATTGGACAGACTCAAACAAGGGGGTGCACAATGGGATTGTCATGTGTGACTGCATGTGGAATCTGGAAATACTTTACACTGGCATTGCAGCAGAGATGTCATTGGAAGCTATGACTGAACCAGAAAGTCCTTCCAAAACCCAAATTAATCACTTAACTGCAGGTATGACAAAGCCTTCATATCCCAGCTGATGTCTTTGCATTCTCTGAAGCACCAAGAACTGATGAGGACTGGAATGAAATAACATCCTGCACATATAATATAAGCCCACTTCTCTGATGTCCTTTCTTGAATGCACCCATACGTTCATGACAGACTAACTGTTCATGAGTTCGCAGTGTTTGGTGTTAAGACAAAAAAACTAAATCAGACCAGTATTATTGATATTCAGGCACTATCAGTCATCAAGGTATCCTTGAAATTGGTCTATTCAATTTCAGTTCCCTGAAGAGCCAAACACAAACTAATGTGTACAGGCAGCACACGCAGCAGTGAACCTTTTCCCAAGAGAAATCATGGGAAGTGTTTTGGCAAGATGTTTGTGAGTCTCCCTTGAAAAGATCATTCAAAAGGAAAATGCAAATTCCAAATAGTCATTATTCTCTCGGTGAACGTTTTCTGAAGCCTTGTATTATTAGGCTACTAAAGAAAAAAGAAACAAGCATCCTCAGTTCCATGACAAAGTCCTGAGGAAAAGCCTTAAAAAAAATAGCATTTTGTCAACTAATTAGCTAAGGCTATAACTTCACATAACTGAATATATCACTTAAGTTCTACAGTGAAAGGCATAATTTACTCATCTATTGCCTTGTGAAGCCTTTGGGCTTAGCAACTTGTACCTTAAGACAAAGGATCAGGTAGAAAGTATGACATTTGATCAGTCTGACTTCAAAGAAAAAGGCCCAGAGCTCACATCAGGAATGCAGAGCTTTTCCCTTATTTCTCTTTTTTGGCCCTCACACCAGCTTCTCGCAAGAGCTACTGAGTACATCTTTCATTTTTGCTCTTTTACGCCAGAACCTTACAATTCTACATAACAAATTGGAAAACTGCTACATACGCTTGTCAGCTAGTCTGGAAATCGAGCCTGTTTTCTTCAGGTTTAGATAGGATCTTGCGCAGTAACTTTCAATTTCCACATTAGAAAAGCATTTAGAAAAATGTAGTGTATTTCTTGGGATGTAGCTGTCACTTAAATATGAATGCCTCCAAAGAAGCATATTTTTTATATAGCATAATTACATTTTATCATAGTATCTGCTTCCCAATTCCTTGCGCATATTTGCTGCAGTGCTACCTCCTCTGCTGGCTGGGTGATAACTTTGTGATGGCATTGGTGAAGCAGATAAGGGGGCAGAAAGGAGTCTCTACAATTTACAGGTTTTAAAAATGATTAGTTATGTTTCTGTTATCATACTTCTTATGGACGGGCTTCTGGAAACAATTACCTTAGTCACCAGAATGAGATTTCAGCTTGAATCCTGTGTGAGTTATACTTCTTTTTCACCCACTGTACAGAATAATGCAGATTGTTTTCACTTTGAATAGTTATTTAAACACTACTAGAAGCTGTATTTTTGTATGGATTTCTGTCAAGACTAGTAAGTCTCCCAGGTATCTGTAAAATGTATAATTTTTGATTTCTCACCAACAAAGACAAAAAAACTCTTCCTAACTCCCATCGGAGAAAAGCCTTATCCCTCAGACACACTGTTGTTGAATGCAATTCCTGTAGATGAATTGTTTCAGCAACTCTTCTTTTTTCCTGGACCGTGTTTCTGTGTTTCCTGACTTAAGGGAATGGTGGTAAAGGCAGTCTTCGTTTGCTCAGAGGCAAATCTACCACAAGTCTCCGTACCAGCCTGCAGCACAATGCAGCAAAGTTAAGTGAAAGCCACAAACGCAGCTCAGCTTTGGTTGTCCAGAATGGCCTTGTGGGGCCTGCTGATAGATATTCAAGGTATTTTCATCATTTAAAGACATTCCTCATAAGCACAGAGACAAAGGTGCAAAAGGGTACCAACATCCGTTCCAAGTGCTTGTGGTCTCCAGAGCAGTAAATATTTCACAGAGGCTGTCTTGCTATCAATTTTTCTTCCTATGCTATGTCATTCTAGGTATATTTTGGTCTTGTCCAGACCATATTTTAATTAGCCCTGAGCGAATGGAAAAGAACTGGAGTTTTGCCTTTGAAAACTTTGAAAGCTCCCTGACATCTGTTGGAGGATAATGATTAAGACTCATGAGGATCTTGAAATATTTCCTCACATAGGTCTGAGTCATACTTCCAGCCCAAGAGGAGGGTGTGCTTGGTATACAGAAGCTGAAGAACAGACAGAAGAAGTCTGTCTGACTGCTTTCTCCTTACTTCCAGCATCGGCAACTTCCAGCATTAGCGCTACCATTTGCAGGCAGCTGGGAGCTGAGTTCTTTGAGGCAGGAGGGGGGGGCGTCCAGGCTGCTTCAGTGTGGAGATCCTTCCCCAGTTTGTTCAAAGATCAATTCCCATACAGACAGGAAGGACTGGTGTTGATTTGGAAATGTTTCTCCTGGTATTACATTAAAGATGTACCATCCGTAGCTTAATAAATCGAGGTATCTCTCTGAAGTGCCTAAAAGTACAAAATCATCTGTTTAAGATCTTTCAGAGAAAAAATTAATGATGTGGCAGGCTTTGGTGGAAATAGGGTAGCAAATTCATACAACCCTGTAATCAACTGCCATGCTGGACTGTAGTTACCAGCAACAGACACCTCTGATCACATAGAAAAGAAACTGGAAGTCTGTATCTAAGGACATAAAAAAGACATACGTGAAAGAGCTGTCAAGCCAATTGCTCCAGGCCTGCTGTTAGTGTGCAGCTCAGAAATATAATTATGCTGTATAAAAAAAAAAAGTCTTTCGAGACGTTCATACTAAAGTGACAGCTAGATGTCAAGAAATACAGTACATTTTTCTAAACACTTTTTAATGCAGAAATTGAAAGCTACTGTGTGAGATCCTATCTAAGCCTGAAGAAAGGTGGTAAGGCAAGATTCAAAACTAAGGATGAACTGAACTTACTTAATTAGGTATGAATGAGCACAGAGGCATTTTGAGCTGTGTTTTCCAGTATTTCGCTAACACCTATATTAAACTATTTAGTGCAAACTTAGGAAACTGTCTTGCTGAGTGTAACATCTGTATGTGATCTCCAGACTGGGCAGGAGGAAAGGAGGTGAGGACAGGGATCAAAACCAAGGATAAGCTCCACAAAACTCTTGCAGAGACTGATGCACATAAAAGTAACTTGACAGATTCTGCGTAACCTGCTTTGACCTTGTAGCTGACCCTGCTCTGAGCAGGCAGTTGCACTAGGGACCTCTGAAGGTCCCTTCGAACTTGGATTATGCTATGATCCTACAATCAGAGACACACTATATGGACATCATTGCAGAAAAAGGCAGACCACCACATTTTCTGAAATCAGTCACCACAATCGGTAAACACTTCACTTTATTTATAATTGTGATCTCTATATTTAATCTAGTGTGCAACTACACTTCTGAGTAACAGTGATGACTCCAGTGACGGCTACCTCAACAGACGGCATCTTGCTTATGTCAGAGCTGGAGTCAGATTTGCATTCAAATACTGCATAGCCCATCAGTACCTGTCATGGCTTGACAGAAAGGTTTTACCACATCACAGGGTTTTAGGCATGTGACTGCTTTATAAGGATTATTTTAAGAAAGGAAGACACCTACATTTGGAACCCTCTTTGTACAGTATCTTAATTTAACTTGCAATTAAAGTATGCAGCTGGGGATTTAACTAGAGTCATTATAAGCTACAGTGGTGGCCTACCTGTCACCCACAGCCTCGAATTCACTTGTGATTGGAAGAAAGTCTCCCCTGCTGGTCTTTGGTTCAAACAGACACAGCACACATCAACATTTCCTTTGGTCTCACTAAGAGAAGGCAGTTTCCAGCCTGAGCAGGTGGTGTTGGCTTTAAGCCAAAAAAAGGCTGAATGGATGGATTTAGGGACAGAGTCATGAAATGACTAATCGAAAAAGCAGCGCCTAACTCTCTCAATAGTCGCATGCTGCGCTGACATTTTCAGGCAGGTCAACTCTAGATGGCCTAGTTACTCTGTGGCATTCAAATCAAATCTTACAATATGGCCCTATTAGGGCCAATCATTAATACCCATTTTTGCCAGTGCTAAAACACTTAGACGAGACGCCAGGTGACTCTGCAAGCTTTCAAGACAAGAACCAGTAATGAATGTATGACCTGCTGAGCAATGAGGCCATTTCTAGGTAAAGATGAATGTTTACTTGGGAGCAATGTTATGGTTCACTTCACCTGAAAACCTTGTCAGAAAAATGCAGATGCTGCCTTACTGGATTCCAAGAGGAAACATCATATTAAGAACCCTCCAAGGTTCTCAATTTTAAAAAATTTTATTTCAAAGCATTTCACAGAGAAATCACTGGGGGAAAGTGCTTTGTAGACATCTGCTTGATCAGGACTTTCCAGGATGTCTATGGAGCATTTTATTAGCAAAGTTACGGAAGTCATCTCCTCAGCCATAGGAAAGAATACATAACTTGTGGGACGTTACCATGCCCCATTACCATGACGGCTGAAGAGATGAGTTATAGGTACTGATAACATCTGCACAGAGCACTGAACATTAACAATTTGCAGCTTTTTATAGCAAAGATGGATTTCAAGTTGCCTTGCATTTTTATTTAAAAAACAAACAAAAAAAAAACCAATCAGGAGCTAGAATCTTACATAATGGAGACAAATGTTGTCAGTGAAACTTAAAACATACAGAATTGTTTGCATCAGCTCACATGGGCTTGAACGAGGTGTGCGATGACTGGCCATGCCCTGTGTGCACAGACTATGCCTTCTTTCAGCTAGTGACACCTTCGCTCAGCACTGGTGTGTTCTTCCAGATATTGTCATGTTGGGTTTTTGCCAACCTATCTCCTGCGTCTGTGAGGCATTTCAGGAGAACTGATCCTTCTGATTTCTTGTGACCTGGGAGATCTTTGCACATCAAAGGCCACTGATGATACAAATAGCAACCTTCTTTTCCCTCCAACCCCTGCCCCAGTTGTCTTTTTTCCTCCTTCAATTAGTGACTGCCAGATCTTCTGGCTACAATAGAAAACACAAGCCTGACTACCAAATGAATCTCCCTGTCGTGACCCCATTAGAACTGGTGCAGTCCCACTTGGGCTCACAGGCCAGGGGCTGGGGCTCACGCAGAGGGAAAAAGCAAGCTCACATCACCTTGGAAAATCATGCTGTCAAACAGCACATTCTTCAATTACAGTCTACCAGCACCCAACAGGATCAAAGGGTCTTTCTGAACAGCCTGGAACAGGTATCTCAGAGGTGTCTTAAAAAATACCATGTACTTACACATTAAAGAAGTTCCTGTTTTATTTACAGGACAACTGACTAAATGTCTGTCCTTTGTGAATATTACCACCTTTGCACATAAATTCTGTGTAGGGGTAACTTAAAGAACTGAGATTCACATATGTAACTTTATACTAAATCTGCTGTTTTGAAGAAAAGTATGCAAAACTTTTCACGATGTGCCTTAAACTAGTAGGCAAAAGCAGACAACAGTCATGCAGTCTGTCACAAGCCTCCAATAGTTTAGAATGGACTTTCTAATCTGATTAGGGGAGCAACTGAAAGGGTATTGCAGCTGTTGTTTGTGTGTGTTGGGTGCGCTGTAAGATCTGCCTCTGAAGCTTTATCTGTGCTGTGCAGTGTGTCTCGCATTAGCGATTTATACAGCCGTTGCTAGCAAGCAGCTTTATTTACAAAGCACTGTGCTAGCCCTGGTGGTGTCTGTTACCAGTCTTAGGAGTGGCTCAGCTGTGTTAGTGTGATACCTGCCCAGGTTAAATTACATTTCTGTGTATGGTCTAGGCCCAGGCATGTTACTGGCAGGGGTGAGAGCTAGCTTTATGTAAAATTTGACATTAAAGGATGTCCGTTTCCACTAGAGGTAATTTATTTTTTTCCCTGGATGAAGATCTGGAGTATATGTGTACAAGACTAGGCTAATTATAACCCTAGTCACTGGTTACGTCTGTAATGTTTTGAGGTTAAAAAGTTAGGGAGAACTACAGTTCTTCACCTAAAAGCTGGGGTTAGTCACAGATGAAGCAGGGAGACCAGATACTTCCCGAGTCCAGACCCACAACCTTGCTGTGCTCAGGTCTTAACTGCTGTCCTTCGTAGCTACTAGATCCAGCACATCACCAACTGGTAAGGTCTTGCAGCTTTAAGAAGCAAAGTACTTTCCTCTGCGAGACAGAGCATCTCAGCAGCCCATGTGAGTCCTCAAATACTCCCCCCTGACAAATTGTATGTTAGAAATCCCCGAAAAATCCTCATTAATCTCAGTTTTACCACAATGTCTCAAGACAGGAGGTCTCAAGGAGGGAGAGTCACAAGAGTCTTGCAAAGTCCCCTCACATACCTTCAGTATTTGCATACAGCTATGCAGGGGGAGGGAAAGAGGAGGCTTGCTTGTGTAATGACAGAAGCTGAGGAGAAGCTGTGTGAGACTGAAGAGTGATACAACACAGCTCCATCAACACAAATGAATTCAAGCACACCTAGGGATGGTCCTGAGCACAATTCCCCAGGAAGGCACCCTTTCACATCGCACCGGCCATGCCTGTGGTTCCACTGCTCCTGCGCAGGACAGCAGGACCCTGCTGGCCACCCTTGTCCTGGGGTGGTGGGGCAGCTGGCAGAGGAGCTGGTGCCTCTCGGCTCCGGCCACAGCAGAGGTGGGAGCATAAGGGGCACAGAATGACCGAAGAGCTGCTCTTCCCCTCCCCATTTGACTTCTGCATGTGCAAGAGGCAGTCACAGGATGACGCTGAGGCTGAGGGCTGGGGCCAGGCAGGGTGTGGCCACTGCTGCAGCTGAGGTCTCCCCCCGCTCTGCCAGCTGCCCCCTTAGTGCTGCGAGAGGGACTGCGTTTCCTTGCAGGCAGCTTCCTGTGCACTACTGACAAAGCAGTCAAGGGGGATCCCGGTCTTGGTGAGCAGACTTACGCGCTTTGTTGCATTTGCTGTGACCAACCACAGAGTGATGGGGAAGGTGGTAACTTGCCCCATGCTCCAGTCAATTGCTACACTAATACACATTCCTGCTACTTCTGCTTTACTTGCCACAGTAGTTCTCGGACAGTCACTTGAGACCATGACAGGTTCCCCTTCCTCTCCCCTAAAGAACATTTCTTGCCTCCGTGTAGCATCAGTTTCACCAAGGACCTGACCTCAGAAGATGCCCTGTCCCTTCTGACCCCCTCCTCCTCCCATTAGCAATCTCAGACTCAGTTTTCATTCACCAAATCAAGGCTTGAGGGCCTGGATTCCCAGTTGCTGACAATGACTTTTGAAAGAGCTAGCCTCTGGCCCCAGGTATCAGCCCTGAGCAGTTCAGAGACGGTCCTTTCCATTAGCTGTCACCACCTGTAGGCAGTCCACCTCCAACTCCTTCACAGAACCCTGTAGGATCACGGAATCATGGAATCACG
>VYZM01024826.1:0-12212 GCA_013398915.1 Dromas ardeola
CTTGGCTTTCCTTGTTTCATCAAGTCATGCCAATTTTATGTAGGATCCCATCCAGCACCCTTTAAATCATTGGAGAGATTCCTGTTGCCTTCAGTCTGAGTTTGGGAAGACTCCTACTCACCTACGCCCTCACCAGAGCCCAGTTCCAAAATGCACACCCACCACCTAGGGCTCCCACACAGAAGTGGCCAGGACTGAAAGCTGTTAGTGGCCCTCACCTTCCCTTGGTAGCCACTTGTGGGCACCAGCAAAGCCTGGCAAAAGCTATCAGACACTCTGGAAGGCAGCAGACATGCCTGGGCGTCAGCAAAGCCTGGCAAAAGCCCTGGGGTGCTCTGGAAGGAAGCAGGGCCCTTTGCAGACCTCAAAAAGCCTGGCTAAAGCTTTGGAGCACTCTGGAGAGAAGCAGGGCCCCTGGCAGGTGAAAGCAAAACCCAGCAAAAGCCCTAGGGCCCTCTGGAGGGAAGCAGAGCCTCTTGTGGGCACCGGCAAAAGGGATAGGGTAAGGGTTAGGGTTTGAGCCGTTAGGGTAAGGAGTTAGAGACAGGGTTAGGGATAGGGTTGGGAGTTAGGGGTTTGAGTTAGCGTTAGTTTTAGGATGAGGGCTAGATTTTTGGATTAGGGTTAGGGGGTTAGAGTTAGGGGCTAAGATTTAGCGTCTTAGGTTTAGGGGCTAGGGAGTAGGGTTAGAGTTGGGGGTTATGGCTTAGGTTAGGAGTTAGGGATAGGGTTAATGTTAGGGATAGGGTTAAGGTTAGGCTTACTGTTTAGGGTAAGTGTTAGGGGTTAGTGATGGGGGTTAGGGTTAGTATTAGGAGTTAATGTTAGATTTAGAATTAGGATTGTTAGATGTAGGAGGTTAGGGGCAAGGAGTTAGGATTAGTGGTTGTGGTCAGAGATAGGGATTAGGATTAGCATTAACGTTTAGTGTTAGGGTTAGATTTAGTTTAGGATTGGGGTTTGGAAGTAGGTTTAGGTCCTACATTAAGGGTTAGGGGTGAGGGTTATGGTTAGGGATAGGGTTAGGTTTAAGGGTTTGAGATAGGGTTATGGTTGGGGTGTTGGGTTAGGATTAAGGTTTTTGAGTAGGGTTAGAGAGTTAGGATTAGGGGTACGTTTAGATTTAAGAGTTATGGTTAGGGGTTAGAGTCAGGGTAAGGGTTAGGTTTTAGGGTTAGCATTTAGGGCTAAGGGTTAGGGTTTACTGGTTAGGCTTAGGGGTAGAGTTAAACGTTTAGTTTTGGGTTTAGGATTAGTGATAGAGTTAGCATTAGGGTTCGGGGGTTAGCGATAGGGTTAGCATTAAGGTTTAAGGTTAGGAGTTAGAGTTATCGTTACATTTAGGGTTTGGAATTAACGTTATGGTTACGAGGTTAGAGTTTGGGGGTTAGGGAGTTAGAGTTAGGTGGTTATGTTTATGGTTAACTTTCAGGGCTAGGGGTTAGGGTCAGGGTTAGGTCTTAGGTTTCATGTTAAGGTTTATGGTCATGTTTAGGATTAGGGTCAAGTTTAGTGGTTAGTGTTAGGGTTATGTTTAGGGATAGAGTTAGAGTTTGGGTTAAGGGTTAGAGTTGGGGTTAAGGTTGGAGATTAGGGTTAGGTTTTGGGGTTAGGGTTTATAGTTAGCATTATGTTTAGGATTTGGTTTACAGTTTTGTGTTAGGGTTAAGTGGTCAGAGGATTAGGGGTTAGATTTAGGGGATTATGTTTAGGGTTAAGGGTTAGATTTAGGGACTAGGGTTTAGGATTAGGGGTTAGGGTTAGCATTAAGGGTTTAGGGATTAGAGGGTTTTTTTAGGGGTTAAATTTAGGATTAAGTTTTAGGGTTAGTTTTGGGGATTAGATTTAGTGTCAGGGTTAGGGTTTGGGTTAGGGTTTGAGGGGTTTTTTTAAATAGATCATAAATGTTAATGAATAATAAGAGGTGTAATGAACATGGTATCTGTCAGCTTCAGCTGATTATTTGCGATCGTTCCACATACTATTTTTAGATGGCAACAAGAGTTAGAAGCTGTGTGAATTGCTGCACATAGGAACAGGTTTTTCATCTGTCGCAAATATGATTTTTTCAGCAGGTACCATGTGGATTCCAGCTGACACAGATGATGGTTTAGTACAAGTCTGAACTGTCAGTTAAGGCTCCAGGGTTTGAGAATCCAGTCAGCCATGCAAGTGATAGAAATTCAGGAGGAATTACTGGTACTTTGGAAGACAGGCTCATCAGGTAGTCATGGGTTCTGACATAAATGAGAGAACTGTTGGTGGCATTCAGGAGATTGATGGAATGCAGTTCATGCAGCCAGAAGTAATCAGATGCACAAGTAGAAGAATGGTAAAGAAGACAAGGAACACATCAGAAGCTGTAAGATACGATGACTAACAATAAAAGTCACTAGCCTGATGTGGCTTGTAGGAGGAGCAGATGCTAGTCACGCCAATTAACACTGGTAAATGCATCACAAATCGTAGCAGCTAGGCTGTAACTCTGCTGTCCTCAGCATGTGTTAGACTACAGAATACAGCATCTGATTTAGGAAAGAACTAGCAGAAAAAAAGCAAAAATGCATACACAAGTTCTTTGAGAAGCACAACAGAAACAATGAGCATTTCGATAAAAAAGGAAGAGAGCCAGTGGTGTTTAATCCAGGAAGACCAGCAAAATGGGGCTGTCGTGACATTCTAAGGATGGACAAAGGGACATCATGCAGAGTTTGGATAGTGAATTAGTAGTCACAAGGCATGGAACAAGACCTGATCTGGTGTATCTTTCCTAGAGCGAGTAAATAATAGACTATATCATACAACTATGCTTTGTTAGAAAATTAAAAAAATTTAAATTAAAAAAAATTTAAAAACCCCAACAATTAAGTGACTTAATAATCACCCTGGTTATCCCAGATGAGTTCACAGTTCTCTGACCTGAGCTGATACTGCAAGGAAGTTCTTGTTTCATGCAGGGGTAGCAAAGTTGATGGGCTGTGAGATGCCGGGACTTGTGGCTGATGATGTGTGTCTGTGTCCATTCACTAGATTTCAAGTTGAAAGAAAGGAGCTGACAGAGCAGAAGACTCTAGGTGCTGTTAATTCATTGCAGCTTTTAAACTGAGTGGCAGTTATCTCTGATGATGCAGCAGAGGTGATAGGAATGTAGCTCTAGCAGCTGGAGTGCAGAGAGCAGAGGCCTGGTCAGAAGAGCAGTGTGTGCAAGTCTGGTTACTATGTATAACACCAAGAGATTATAAGCATTGCCATTCATATAATATAGCTTAGTAGCCAAGGATGCAGTGGCAAAGCCCAAGCCCCTGTACTCTGTCCACTGTACTCTAGGCATCTACACTCAGCATTTCTGCAAATGTTTCTTAGAATTAAGAACTCTGAAAGTGTTTTTCCAAGAAAATAGTTTTGTTCTTGTCTGAGCCAGCAAAAAGTAACAAAATCTAGCTTCACAGAGTACAAGTGAGGGGACTGACCACAGAGCCCTTCCCACAAAGAAAGGGGAGTGGAGTCCACTCACATTGAGGCAAAGAGAAGGGAAACTTTCATGGCAATCTTTGGAGGCTTTTGGAGAAAGCTGTGTCCTCCTGTCCACTGAACACATGGAGATTGTTCACAGAGACTCTCTTGTCTCATGAACAGAGGGTATTGTAAAAATAAGTCATTAAAAGGGTAGAGTGAATTTAGTACAGAAGCAGCAATTGGAGTGACTAGGGACAAATAGAAAAAGAAGAACAAAATGGCCACTTGGCACATGGGGACAAGCAAGAGGGTCCACTGAAAGGAGGGATATCTCTCAAGATGAGGCACTCCCGGCAACAGCAGCTTCCAGCACCCATTGCCTTTTTCTCACTCCCTAGTGAATGCCTCAGCCTAGAACTCAGCAAGGTTAGGGGCATGTGAGTCTCACCCTCATCTGTCTCATAGCAGCGAGTCTCCTCAGCCCCAGACATGGGGAATGCAGCCAGTCACTGACCAGGCTCTTCAGAAGCATGTAGGAAAGGCAGCTCTTGACTCAGTGCTTTAAATCTCAGGACTCCTTCCTCCAAGTCGATGCAACACTAAAGAAAGGGAGAACCAGTTACTTGCTGGATGTTTCAGACAGCAGATCTCATGATGTCTATGACTGGGGAAAACTTGTATAACCATCAAACAACCCCATTTTGGGTTTGTAGAGACCTTGCAGTTCCCCTGCCTGTCCCCCATGCTGCCTCCTTGCTCCTATTCCGTTCACTGGATTCTTCTTCAAACCCTTCACTGGGCCGTTCCCCTCCCTTCCTTCTGTCACTCCCTCTGAGGTCATGTCCTCACATCACTCAGGCATTCAGCCCGAAGCTTTTCCTGCTTTAGGAGTCTGACTTGTGGCTACAAATATTCCATAGGCAGAAGCAAGCTTGCTGCAGCCATATTCTGAGCCATCCAGGAGCCAGGCTCAGCAGACCACTAACCCTGAGCTGAGCTGACAAAAGGAGAGGACTCTTTCCACCCCTGTCCAGCTAGTGTTGGACACTGAATGTGATCATACAGCCTCATTTGGCTCAAAGTGACGGCAGAGCTTGTTCACATCTGCCTTCAAAAGTCAGCACAGATATAACTCGTGACATGGTGTGGCTTGCCTTTTCTAGTATCCTCTTCAGTTTTCTTGTTTGCAACTAGTATGGTCAGGAATACAAAGACTGGGAGATGTGATAGTATCCTATTGGGTGATTCCTTTCTTAAAGCCTTTAAGAAGGACTGGAAAGGAATCAGTGGCTCAGAGCGTACTGCAGCCAGGCAGGCAGATGTGCAACAAGCATTGCAAGTGGCACCCTGTAAGACCTGGCAGTAAGCATTTGATGCTTCCAGCAACCAAATCTTGGAGAATTTATTGAGAGGAGCTGTTGCTTACCTTGAGAGACAATAGAGTCTGGAGACCAATGCAAAACTCCAGCATTTCATCATCTGAGAAGAGAGAACAGACTGATAGATATATAGAGAGATATATATATATACACACACACTATATATACTGCATCTCTAAAAAAATTGTGTCGCTCCTGTAAAATGATGTGGAGTACAAGAGTATCTGGTTCATAAAGTTTTTACGGTTACGGCGTATTCAGTATAAAGTAAATAACAAGGAAAGTGATGAATTAACACACAAACATTAACAAGCAGGGGATAACAGTGACAGTAACAAAGACCCGTACTCTTCTGTCACTGACTGATGAGCCATTAAAGGAGCTACTTAGGCACAGCCCTGAAGAAGGCCAAAATGAACTTTGTAGCTGATAAGAGAAGGGAACCATGATTATTTTGAGATAATTGAGGGGGTTTCTGGTATTGTTTGAAACTCACTGTGAGATACCAGAAGGGGCTTGTGGGATCATGTAAAACTTACTATGGGCTGTGTAGGGGAAGGACCAAAGGCAGGAGAAAGCAAGCAGCAGGGTGGATCACGGAAGAACAAGCATGGAAAAATGGATAGGAGGGGAGATAAGGGGGCCAGTCACATACAAGCAGGCTGTTGGTCAGTTCACTTTTCTGTCCAAACCCTGCACCTGATGGCTGCAATCTATCCAATCTTCTTATTAAATAATTTCATTAAGTAATTTTTTTCTGTGTAACCTCTCTATCCTACGTGTGACTGCTGCAAGTCTTAAGTGTCAGCAAGCATAGAAGATGCCATCGGTTAAAGGGCAAATAGCTCTAGATGTCAACAACTGAAAGGACTGGCACGCGAGAGAGGTACCAGTTAACTGAAGGGACCACAGGCCATAGGGCTCATAGGTCTGTGTCAACAACTGGAGAAGGGAATGTAGCTCACAGGTACTGTTATTTGAAGACTCTGTGAATATGAGTGTGCTTGTGAATCTAGAGACTGAGGTTGTATAATCTTCTGCTAGTGAACTTCAGTCCCAGTCAGCTAGAGAGGAGGATCAGGACTGGGCTATCTGTGCTGGTGTTTATGTAAGTGCTTGTAAAGGCACTGCTCTATGCGTGGCAGTCTGTGTGGCTGGCCTTTTCTGTGTCCACTCTGTATGGGCTCTCTGAAATATACGTTCAGCCTTGCTACTGTCTGAACCTGCCACTAAGAACATGCATTGGACGGGGCGAGAGCAACCTCCTGTGTCTTAGAGTCATCCATCTGGATTTCAGTGGCAGGGAAGGAGGAGTCCCCAGGTCCTGGAGTCTGTAGGATTCAGCAGCCACCAGTAACATCATTAACATTCCCTATGTCTCCTGGCTGCCTGCTTGCCCTGTAACCAGTGGCTGTATTTTGCAATTTATTTATAACGACATATGCAAGAGCGCTGTATGCACAGGGAGATGTAAGGCACAGATGCAGCAGTTCTGTTCCTTCAGACAGCCATTTTTACATCCCAGCAAAATGGATAGGTGCTACTGGGCTAAATTCACCTCTGCTGTTACTAATACAGTCTCTCCATGAAAGGCAAGAACAAGTAGAGGAGAGAACAGGGAGCTGGAGTGTGGAAGGGGAGGAAGGTCTTTCTAGATGACTGGGAAAGTGGGAAGAATGAACATGAAAGAGGGAACAAGGGAGGCCTTGGAAGATGAATAGTAATCATCAAAGATGAGGAGACAGATAAAGGCAAGAGGATAAAGCTGGAAGATTAACAGGGAGAAAGAACAGGGAAAAAAAGATGACTAAGTTGTTTTCAGCATATGCACAGCTTGACGTAAATGCAGAACATGCAACCTTTCTGCTGTTTTCTGGGTTTGCTCCAGTGCCTGCTCACTTGACCTTGTCTCCTATGGCTCCTTCCTTCAAAGGGTCCTGCCTCAGAACACAGAGGGAGACTCAGCACTCTGGGGCTACCAGGTTCTTCCAGTGTGCTCCCTGCAGCAGAGGCAGATGAGTACACAGAGAAACACTCTGGGAAGTAAGCTGTACCCTCTGTCAGTTTCTCTGATAACTTCCATCCAGCCAAAGACACAAGTGCCCATTCAACAGGAGAACATAGGGCACCAGACGACTAATCAAGCAGTCTGGATAATTTTAAGAAAGGTCCTTTTTAGAAGGAAATGAGAATTTTCCACATCCCATGTTAAGAGCAAAAAACACCTCATTTCTCCCCACGTTCAATGTCTTTTGTCTTCTCTGTACTCTTCCTATGCCATTTGCCTTTGGTTACATTGAGGGTATTCACAATGCATAATGATCTTGGCCAGCAGTGGAGGTGACCATATCACCAGCCTCCCACCACATTATACTTTTCCCAGAGATCCTTTTAAATGGTCTTGGCAGTGCAAGAGGGACACAGGAAAACTGAGGAAGAGGAGGGGCTGGCACTCTCACCTACAACCAGTGCTGAACACAGCACTGTCTCCTGGCCAAATTGCAACTCCATGTGTTCTACTCGGCCAACAACGCTGGGGATGGGAAGAGAGAGGTCTCCACAGTCCATGGCAGACACTTCTTCCAGCCTGTGAGACACAAGAGGTGTTATTGCCTCAAGTGGAGGAAGAGGAAGAAAAACAGGACTTTTCGCTGATGACAGTACTTCTTGGTCTCATTGGGAACAGGCCCAGAAGAGGAGGAATCTCTTTCATATAGCATGTCTGGAGGCAGATTCCACAAGCAAAACCATAAGGTGCTGTCCATTTGGGTTCCTCACTGCTGAGGCTAACCATCAGATAGGCAGCTTTGCCCTGCAATACACACAGACAGAATGACACAGCTCTGCCTTCTAGTCTGGGGTCTGCACATAACTTTGCCAGTGCTCCTGATGCCTTGCCCTGTAGCCCACCCTCTGCATCTTCTCCTAAACAGCCATGTGCACATGCAAAGCTGCTAGTAATTATCATTGGGGCTGGGAATCAAGAGTGCCTATGTTCTTGTCATAGGTTTTCTTTTAGCCACCACTCCTTTTCTACTGTGCAAAGACTTACCCCAGATGGTTTAAACAGCTCTTGGAGATGAGATTTGGTAGACAGCCAGTGTTAACAGTTGCTTTCAATACCTGACCTTGGCACTAGAAAAAACAACAACAGATAGTTACTGTGGGCTCAAAATTGGCATACCCACTCATCCTAGAGTGTGACAATCCCTTCGACCTTCCTTAGCAACACCACCAAAGATGTGGTGTTTTATGCAGTAGTCATAATGCAGGAGACTCATCCAAGACAATGGTGGTCTCCCCAGTGCTCTGCCAAAGGCTTCTTTTTTGAATTTTTCTTCTTTAATTTGTATTTGATTGCACAGACACCTATCTGTTATTAGCAAATTTAATGGCGGTATTCCAGTCAAAGATGCAAAACTAGTGAATTTGTTCAGAAAACCCACATGGACTTTATTGGAAGAGCAATAATTGATATGTCAAAAGCTTCTAAAGGAATATAAGCATGTGCTACAGCCTTTGTAGTTTTTCTCTCTCCATTTCTTCTGGTGTTACAGGGAACAATGTTCCATGACTATATTTCTGTTCTCAGTTGAACAGCTTCCAGAGGGAGAAGACTGTGGGAGAAACCGGAGCACCCAGGACAAGCAACCCTGAGAAGAGCTTGAATTTAGGCAGTTCCCAAGATAACTGACACATCCAAGTGACTCTTGAATCCAAGAAACAATGTAATCAAGAGGTTTTTTGTAAGCCCCCCTATTTTGTGTGGGCCTTACATTAAGTTCCCAGTCAGCTTTTTAAGGAAATATGGCATGAACACGACAACTACAATATTCAAGCTGGTGTCATCTAGCAAAGGAAGAAGCTGGATGCCCTGCAGTCCTCTGCATGATCTTACTGGAACAATCACCAGTGCCTTGCCTACTTCATTTCTTCACCCCTTTGTACTTGAAAGGGAACAGGAGATGTGGTTGCCATCTCTTTTCTATCCCCTCTGCACACAGGTCCTTAATGGCAGGCCAGAGGTCTTGAAGTAACAGCAGGTTTCATATATGGTAGAGATCTGAAAAAATAGGGTTGTCAAGGACATCAGTAAGAGTTATGTTCAGAAAAGAAAAGGAGGAGCAGGTCTTAGTAAAAGAACTGGAAAAGACGGAGTAACTACCATCTACAAAATATGGCTACCTATAGTGCCTAACCATACCCGTTCTTCACGGCCTAGTTCTTCAAGGCTCTGTCTTGCACCAACACCCAAAAAAAAAGAAACCAACCACAAAGTTTCTGTCTTGCGAGGCTCATTTTCCTTCTGCTACGATTTCCTTCTCTTCCATCCACTATGGCAGTCAGTGCCATGAGCCGCTCAGATGCAGCAACAGCCCTCCCACAGCTCCTCTACCCTTATGTTCATTTCTGATAAGCTTAAATGCTTTGAACACCTTAAGCAGATCAACATGACCATCAGGGACACAGTGCAGCACCAGCAGGGTCAAGGAAAATGTCTCAATTTCCTGATTCTTAACTAAATCTGTTTATGATTATTACAAGGGTTAATCATCACAGAGAGCTACATCCAGTATTTCCAAGATTTCTTTTTCAAAAATCTGCTAATTGTGAGTTATTAGAAAGGAGCAAACACCTCCTGTGAGAAATACTGGAATGCTGCAAACAGACATAACACCAATAGTATCTTGAGTGCTAATTGCACTCAAGGCAAACTCAGAGAGCACATGCTGGAAACTTCAAGTCTGTTTTGTCTTGGACCTCTTCCTCTGGTCTAAACTGCATCTGCAGTACACCAGTGTAGAGAATTTCATCATTCTGAACATTTAGATACACCATATTGCTAGAATGGCCATTTAGTTGAGAAATTCTCAGGCACTGCAAGACCACTAGAGCTAGACATCTCAACCTATTTTATTTTACAGAGTTTACCAAGAATCATGTAAGACACATATATGTATATATGATGTATATTTAAATAACATCAGTGGTTTTAGAAGGATGAGCATTCACCATGTGTGGCCCCATCCAGGAACAAGGAGAGCAGTGCTCAAGCAGTATCTACACAGAAAATGTGCACAGATCCCTGTTTTCAACAGCTCCTAATTTGGTTATTATACTTTTTCTTCTTTAATGTAAAAAAGCATGTCTTATTCATAAAGAATTCTGTTCAGTTAATATGGGTTCCCATATTACTGCAAACACTTGTGACTTCTTACAGCACTCAAGTGAGGCATATAATCTAAATATTTCAGGAAAGCCAGTTCAGTCCAAGGCTGCTCTTTGGCACATGGTATGGAAATTTCCACAGAACTACAAAGTCACAGGTTGGGAGAACACAAAACTTAATTAACCTGATACCAGCCGGAAGATTCATGAAACAAAGTCAGAACACAGAGAAATCAACCCCCAGAAGCTCCCTCTGTAGTTCCTTGCATATTTGCACAGGAATATTCCCCCAGTTCCTTCACAGATGAGCAGTCTCGTTTCACTGCAGAGCAGCTTGAACTGCCGTCCCATGGTAATGCAGATCATACATGACAGAGCTGGTAGGAGATCCAGCTGAGCTGCTGTCTATTCCCAGAATGCATGCCCATTCTCTTGCCCTTTGTTCGTGCGTGCCTCCTGCCTCTTGGCACAAATCTGCTTTAAGCAAGTGGGAGAGCACGCTAGAGCCTTGCAGAAGGGGAAAAGCTGCAAAGCAACTTTGGCAATACTTCTGCTAGTTCAAGGAGAAAACATTGCCGCCATGGCTCCAGGCTGCCTGGAATGTCAAGTTTAAACATTCAGGACTAGGAGTAGTGCCTGCCGATAGAGGTCGCCAAGGCCAACTGGAGAGATCCCACCTTACTTCATAACAACAGCTGTTTGTGGCAAAAGCTGGTATTACAAAGTCCAAGCTTCTAGAGAGAAAACAGCCCGGAAATTGACCAAACCCAGGGGACAGTCCCTTATCGCTGCCCATGGCAGCAGGATTGAAGCTAGATGATCTTTAAGATCCTTTCCAACGCAAACCATTCTGTGATTCTATGACAAAATGCATCCCTTTCTGCTTTTATTGCTCTGTAATGTCTGTGCTGTCTGGTTCTCACTAACACATCAGCCCTGCCTGGAAGGATTGTGGCCAGAATATGCAAGGCCACAAGGCAAGAGGAAAGATAAAGCACAAAGTGCAGATACATGTTAAGCATCTCCCTCCTCATCTTCTCTACTGTGCTTCATAGAAGAGGCTTCCCTGTGCCTCCTCACTGTCTAAGCAGGTATATTAGCCATGAGTGTCAGGTCAGGTATGCTACCACATCTGCCGAGATTGCAACCTGCCAACTGTCCAGCTGAATCAGCTCTTCCTCATTAACAGACATGGATTCTACTGGGAAAGAGTTAACCATGCCTGTGGCTCACAGAGGCCAACTGTTCATTGCCCAACTACAGAAAATACATTGTATCAGCTCTTCAGAAACAGAAGACCTCCAGTATGGATAGTGATTGAGAAGGAATCACTTTGGGAGCAGACAGACCTGAGATTCTTGAGTTTTGTTTCAGAGCAGGCCAGGAAAGTTGCAAGTTAGAAACTTGCTAGGATATAACCCGACAGTGATTATTCTGTCAAAAACAACATTTCATCTCCTTCAGTTCCAGTAGCCTCACAAAAGCTGTCCACCTTCCAATTATACTACTAACTACTTGCCCAGAGAACTCACCAGGAGCCTAAGGAGAGTCCTTGGTCCAGCACACCACAGATACAATGCAGATAAGGTAAGGAGTACACAGGCAGCAGATGAGCACTGCAAACCTCCTTGGTCATCACATTACCCACTCTCATCTCTGCCTTAGAACTTTCATCTGTTACTACCAGTCACCATTAGTCTTTATCTAAAAGTCAACTATGGGGATTTCCAAGAAAGAGAAAGAGGGGAGGGTAATCAGCAAGGATCACCATTTATAAAGAGCTTTGTTTTCTGAAATAATGTCAGTTCCAAAGTGAAGAAGCTGCTTCAACCAAACAAAGATGATTAATACCAGGTTGCTTTGGCATAGAGGAAAAGCGGCTTTGGACAGTAGTGGAATCTTTCAGCCTCTATTTCCAAGTCAACGAGAGACAAGCCCCACCACAAAAAATAACAGCTCGATTTTACAATGCAGGTGCCAGTCACACCAAGTATTCCAAAGTGCTTTGTGAAAAGCGCCACAAAAAGGCACAATTCTGCTAAAGTACATGTGAGCAATCCACCTAAGTAAATAGGAAGATGAGTGACTCTGCAGTACTATTATAGACTGGAACTCTGTGATTTCTGAAATTTAAAAAGGCCTTAGGCACAGGACAACCGTGAGCTGTTAGAGTGAAAACACTTACTGCCAGAATCATAGAATGGTTTA
>VYZM01024880.1:0-10523 GCA_013398915.1 Dromas ardeola
TGTGTATATATATAAAAATAAAAGCAGTTATGTCAGTAAACAAAATAAGAGAGATTAAGCCTGAAACACAACCAACCTGATACACAAAGAAAAACCACCAAAAATATAAAATAAAAAACCTTATTGCTATTTCCAGTATTTTGTCATTGGTATGTATATTTGGAAAAAAAATGTGTGTGCCTGTACTTGTTTCTTGTTCAGTAACACAGTTGTTTTTGCTTTAAAATGTTTTTATCTTTTTTTTCCATTGTATTTTAAACAAGCTTTTGCTAAAATGGAATAGTGAAATGCTTCTACTTAATAGAAGTTATAATTCAACAGTCACCTGAAATTATTATCGTCACTCCTTTTTCATAGCAGCCATACATTTCTGGGCTGTAGGAAGATTGATATGAATTGAAATCTGAGATGCTTCGAGTTTCTTAAATTATTTGTGGTATCAGTGATAAGGTCATTATTTAGTGTTGAAGTGTTCCTATGAAGAACAAACTGTTTTTCCTTTTATTATTTAGCCTACCATACCAAAACAATATACAATAGAGTATACCCTAGTTAGTGGTGTCGATTATAAAAACTAGAAGATGTCTGAAATATTTCAGAAAAAATATATTTCCAGAGTTTTGCTGGAGATTAGTAACAATTGCCTTTATTTTTTATTTTTAGTTCCGGATGAGAGTTTAATATATAGCTACAGTAAAGAAAATCTATTGGGATAAGTTACAATCCTCTGTTCTGGTTGGTTGGGGGTTTTTTGAGTTTTTTTTTCCCGTTAGTTTAAACTTAAATGATGAAAATCAGTTCATTGCAATTTCAGACTTGATAAGAGAGATGTTGCATCACCCCAGTAAAATCAGAAGTATAATTCTATAATTGAATAGGATTACCCTGTACTATCATGGAATCTGAAATTTCTTTTTCTAAATAATTCTAGCACCTCACAAATGAATCCATGTTCTGTACAGAAAGACATGGGAGAATCCTTTATAATTGTCTTGATTCTCACGATGTATAGCATCTGCTGACCAGTAATATTTTGCCAAGCTACGTGGTAGTATTTTTCTCTTAAGCCTCTTGAAGGAGTGCCGGTTGATGCTGAAATTGTATATGTTTTGGGTTTTTTTTATTGTTTTATAACGAGTTACAAGTTGGAAACATAAAGTAAGGATCTGTTCCTGAAGATATTTTTTTCCTGTTTTGGCTGCTTGTTTATGTACAAACTATGAAAAAATGGATCTTCATATTTCTTAACATACAGCTTAAATATTTGTGTGTGCATATGTACAAGCCCATATTTTGCTAATACACAACTTTATGCATTCACAGTGTCCCAGCTTTCTCATATGCATTAAGAGTTTTAGTGCAAAAGTATGTATACCTATTTTATGAGGGACTGTCAATGATTGTAAGTAACAGAACTGCTGAAAGTGTGAAATTTTGTTTCCTTTATTTCTAAATAGTTTTGGTTAGTAAATATATGACCATGTGATAAATCATATTGTATAGCATTTTAACATCTTATTTATTAAAGTAGTGTAAATTTGGATATTTTATAATATTTATATATTACAAAGATGTCAAAAATCATGCTTGGAATAAGTATTGTATGTTATGTTTTGAAAATTGGAATTTTACATTTTCACTACATTTATAAAAAGAAGAGTTATTCTGTCAGGATCTAATACTTTAAAAAGAGAAATGTGTATATCAAAATTTTAAACAGAGCAGTGCTTTTTTGATATGTTCAAGAATTAATGTTAAGCATATGTATATTATTTAGAAAACATGATCAATAAATATGACTCTTAATTCTTTTTTGTGTTTATTTTGAACACAGGCCTGATGATAAGTTATTAACCTTTGCTCAACTAAATGAACATTTTAACGCTAATCATAAATACATTGTAGTAATTTGTTCTGAAGGTATTAGTTGCATGTTCATCCATCATGAGATTGATGTTTACATTTTTTCACCTGCCTCTTGATTACAAAATATCAGTGAATATTTTAGCAGTTAGTATATTGCTCAAAACTCAGTAGCTTCAGTGTAATTGTTTTAAGATATGGAACACAATTTGGTGGCTATAGTCCGTGCTATAGGATGGTGCATTATAAAGTGCCAGAGTAAATGTCTCTAACTTCTTTCAGACGTTGGCCCTGTTTGTTTGTAGACTGATAACTGTTTCTAGTGCGCTCATTGAACTTGCTGGAATTTTTGTTTACTATAGTCTTCATTTTCCCCAAGAGGAGGAGAGAGGAAAGAATATATTCCTCATGTGGTCAGCATATTTTTGAGTATTTATGTGAGTTCACCATCTTGATTTCAAGTCATTAATTTGTTTTTACATGCATAAGCATGCATATTTACATGCATTATTTATCCAATTGACTTTAAATTCCATTAAGTTCCAATGAGTAGGAGAAAGATTTTGTCTTAGGCATTTTTTATTTATTTTAATTTTCTAGTTATGTTACTTCTGTTGGTTTATTTATTTTTTTAACTGTTCAGTCTAAGGCTTGTAAAGGTTGATTTGCTCCTGAACTGCTTTGTTCCCAGACATTGCCATCTTCCCCAACTACCACCAAGTCCTCTCCATCTGATCCCATGACCACCTCCAGAGCCAATCAGGTACAGTATCATCCTACCATCTACACCATACTTTTCACGGGTGACAGCTTGCAAACTGGAGAAAAAGATATGGTGGGTTAAGGATTTATTCGTTCATTCACATATATACACCCATAACCATAGATATCTAACTGTTGTTAGAAATTGGTAAATTGAACGGAAAACATTTTTCTTCTTTTTAATTTGTTTTGTTGTCTTTTTAAAATCTCTGATGAAAGCAAATTATCTTGTAAAATGGTCTTTTTTCAAATTTGTTTTGATTAATAAATAGCAAGGCTACACGCTGGTGAGTTTGTAGACAGAGTAACTCTTGGCATGTGTATGTTTATGTATATATGCACACACGTATTTACTTCCAGGATCATTTAGAAATTATGATGGAATTACACCTAAAACCATGTTTAATTAGCTGGATATCAACCTAGGAATGGCAAACAGACTTCTATCTTTGTTTAATTACTTTAAGAAATTTGAAATGTGTTTGTGGACAGTAACATAGGGTCACCATTTAAATAGCATATGTAATAAAACAATGGATTTGAAATGAAAATTTATTGATGAAGAATAAGGTAAAATTAAGTCTCTCTAAAAACATACTAAACACATTGAAGTAATTTTAATTCATGTCTTATTTTTAAATGCATAAACCGTGCTTTTATCGGTATTTAGTTACACTTATTTATTGCTCTTTTGATTGGAAAAAAATATGTCCAGTTCATTATGTCCACAAATCATCATACTGTGTATCTTTTTGCCTTCCCTATGCAAGTTGTTAAAGTTACTTCATACCATGCTTTTTAGAACTGATTCATGCCTAATAAATACCTTATTCATTTTCTTAATATATTGTTAAACTTAATGTACTTTTTGTTCAAATAATGTAAGTATTCAGTATGTGCTAACAGTTTTTTAATACACAATCTGTTTATTTAAGTTACCTGAATGCTTCTATCAGATCTTGCACAAATTAGATCAAATACCAGAAAAGTTTTCTTCACAACAAGCTAATTTTCCCTGGAAGTTAACATTGTTATTAATTACTGATCCTCTGATATTTTGTGAACTGCTTAGAACTTGCTGTCTGTATGAACAAACAATTTAACATACAACAGAACACAAGCATATTAAAGCAATATATCTTTGATCAACACATGACTATCTGTTGAAAGGGACGTCTAATGCAGAAAGTAATGAAATTTAGAGAGAAATCGTACAGATAGAAGAGCTACCAAGAAAAATATAAACTGCGATACCCCTCACTTCAATTTGAAAGCCTTCTTCATCAGCCTGCTTCCATTCCAGCAACAGTTATTTGGCTTCATCATCATTAAATTACAAAGATAAAATCTTTGCCAACAGCTAGGGATATTTTATGAACACTGTTCAGTCTTTATTCTCTCTCTTAATTTTAGTGTTTTGTGTATTTTAATTAGAAGGTTTTGAAAATGTTGAGCACACAGATCTTTTAAAAAGTGTTCTTACTATTTTTCTTTTCTGTGTCTTCTTTTCTACTTTTTTCTTTTTTTTTTTTTTTTTAAATTATGAGCATACCCTGATGATCGTTATTTAGAGAAAAAGGAAGAGGTGCTTTCATTTACAGGAAATACTGCTTGAGCATGCTGTTTAATTAGCATCAGAGAAGTACCTACTTTGCATCTGTTCTATGAATTTTGAATGATCAAAATTATGATGTAGTGTATAAACTTTAGATGACTCTTCAATAGCTGAAAGTACTTATTTTTACAGAAAGTTTTTCTATAAGAATATTGTCAAATGATATAACTGAATATACAAACTAAGGGAAATGTATTCTTTGTGTCCTGCCTGCATCCCACATTACATCTTTTAATGCATTTTATTCATAAACTGTGTTCAATTCCGTTTTCGTACAAATAATCAAGATCTTTTTTGAACAGCATTAAAACTGTATATGTGAAGAAGAGTAATGAGTTCCTTAAGTGGTGTTTGGAACTGTTTTTATCATTAACCCTTGAAATTCCTAGTGGTTTATAATTATTTTATCCCTCCTAGTATTTCCTAGTGGTTTCTAGCCATTCCAGCAGGAAGCACAAAGCACATGATGAGGCAATTAAGGCCTTTCTGTTCATGTTAGTGATAAATGACGTAGCTGGCAATTGTTCCCAGACTGTAATAGTGATTAGCATTCAGCACCAGTGTATCGACAAGTATCTGCACTGCGGCTGTTACATGAAAATAGGTTCCAACACAGTAATCTCAGACCTGTCAGTAGTCATGTAAGTACCAAATAGGAGAATATTAGAGAACAGTGAATGTTTGTTTTGATATTTGGCTGTGTAAGATGATTCTCAATAGAAAATATCCATTCAGATGTGGGTTTTCTCACAAGATGTTGTATTAGGATAACAGGAAAGAGGTTATTTAACTGGATGGAAGTCAGGAAATTTAGTGTTAAGGTGTAAGAGAAATTCACAGCACACCCTGTTGTGTGGATATAGTAGCATATCAGGCTTAAGATCATTTAATTTTCTATAATATTTTAATTGTGCAAGACAATATTTTATATTAAATATTAGTAAGGTGATTAAGTGAGGTTTAAGCAGTACTTAATGCTGGGTTGCTGTTGGAGTGAGATTTTTAAACTGGGTTAGAGGACTCCCCATAAGTCATTGCGATTAGAGAACTGTCGAGTACATGTGTTGATGAGCATACCTGATGTGATCCTTCCCGCTGTTTGAGCATGTCAGTTGTATTCTCCTGACAGAGCTTGCATAGTGGGCAGAACAACTTCTAGGCACACCTCTTACTGCAAGAGGAAAATAGGTCTGCCAATAGAGGTCAGAGGAAGCTGGGCAGGAAATCTGGCTTGTATTATGTCTTCCTTTTAATGACTCACTTTGCCTCCATTCAGATGAGATCATAACTCCTTTGTATGGCAATTTCCGCTTTTGTTGAATTGTTGTTTTTTGAAAAATCCAGTGTTCATGAAACTACTCATTTTGTGATTTTCAAGAACAGGATAGTCTCTAAAATGTCTTATATAGTGGAAGAAAACAGTTCCTTCAGAACTGTCATGTTTGTTATACTGAATTGCCATGGACACAACAGAAACCTCTACGTTGGAAGTGTTTTTTTCTTTAGTTCTTTGTTCCAGGAAGATATACATCTGTCAATATTATTGTTGTAAATGTCTTTTTTATTTTTTTCAGTAGAACTTCCTTGGGCCTTTGTTCGCATTAAAAATTCATGCACTGCAAACTTCCCAAGGAAGAAGGAACCAAAGAGGCAATAGAATAAGGGACATTTCAAATAATTTTAATTTTTTTTCCTCCTGTCTGCCTATCACTGAAAAGAACTCAATCTTTCTGTACTTTTAGACTGAGAGCTTCTGCGTAACCACCTCATGAACTTCGTCAGTTTTGTTTATAACAGAACACTGACAGACATATAGCTACAGTGGTGAAACTGTTCTGCTGATGCCCCTGGAGGTGGCAGAATATGGCTTTACTTTTATTTACCAGAAGGAGGAAATCAATTTTACTTTTCCACACTACATTTCAAGTGGGAATTTCATCTCAAAAGTGATGAATAACACCATAAACATCATATAAGACATGCTTGCTTTTCTTCTGTAGTACCTTGTAAAGGTACGAGTTTTAGTGCTTATTTTAACCATTAAGTGACATTAGATAGACAAGTATTTCTATAGTTAACTTGTTTACATATTTTCTTTTGTTTACGGTAGTATTTTTTTCTTCTTACCTGCTTGTTTTACTGATGTTACTGTTATTTTAGAGGGAGAAACATGAGTGATATAGCCTCAGCTTCGGATTTCTCCTTTGTCTATTTGATGTACCCCTATAAACGCAGTTGCAAACCCTTGCATGTTTCCTTCTCCAGTCCTCTTTTTTGCCATAAGATTGATACCGCTGCTGACTTTTACTACTGGCTGTAAGAGAATAAAAAGCCAAAACACACATTCCCACTTACAATTGAGTCAGGAGAGTGATCGGTAGGAATCTTTTCCCCTTTCCTTATAATTTTGGTAGGTTTAAGCTCAGTAATGTAATAGAATTTATCATCACAAACTTTATGTCATTAACTTACTATACTAACTTCTTTCATTTTTTCTTTTTTAAATGCACTGGTTTTTTTCCATGGCATTTGCATTTTTTACACTTATACCTTCTATTTTTCTTCTTTGTTGTTGTTGCATCTGAAACTCTTATTTTATCATTTAATATAGTGTAATACAAATTTGGTGGAGTGCAGATAGGTGTAGGATTTGTCCATTCAGTCCTCAAGTTTACAGTTTTTTGGAGCATATCAACATCATCTGGTTGCTGCAGTATCTGTAATAAATAATACTTTTCAACCTTTTTACATGACGGGACTGGAACAGTTTCCTTGGTACTGCATGTACCCAGCAGGTACAGCACAAGCGTGTGCCTGTTACAATCTTGGTAGCAGGAATTTGTACTTTTGGATTATATTATCTCTTTATTTTATGCAAAATCTATAGCTTGCAATGGGATATAATAGTACACCTATAACTTTGGGTTATTGATTGAGGGTTTAATTGATATCTCTGAATTGTAATGATTGACACAGATGGTCTTCCTCTTTGTGACTTTACAGAACAGTCCTATCCCTGCCTGTAAAATGACTTGCAGAAGTATAATCTTTTCATTCCTGATAGAGAGGTAGAATCTGAAAATAGAGGCTGTCTGTAAAGCATACTGACAGCTTTTAAAGGATTGATGAACTCATATCACTTTTATTTAATATATAATTTGTTGTGGGAGGTGAAAGAGGAAATAGGAAAGAAAGCTTTTTTTTTAGTCTTCTGTTATCATTAGGACGTGACATTTTAAAATATGTATGATGTCCAACTTCAAATGATAAAGTAGATTAATCTTAAAGTACAAATAGTGAGTTTTAATGATGATCCCAGGATACTGGATAGCCATCATAGGCCATGGAGATACTATCTCTATTTGCATTTGAAAATTTGACGTGAGGGTTATTTAAGATATTCTGTCTCTGATATTGCAATATTCATCTAATTTTAATTTCCTAATTTTAGTGTCATTTCTTACAGTGGTATTGAGAAAATCCGTTTTCTTTTTAGGTCTGTCACAGATTGACTGATGCTGGATGTATCACTTGATCTTTCCAAATCTCAGTACTGTGTATTTAAAAGCAAAGTTAATATAAAATTATTTAGCATTCTAATAAAAGGTGCTGTAGAATTAAAAAACTTTTAATACTTTAATTTGATTGTTCAGAATATTTGCCATGGTAGTTCTTTGTGAGATAAAAATTTGACCTTTTTTCAACCCATCAGATTGGTCATTGATAAATACAACCATTGTATTTACATCCAGAAGACAGTATCCGAGTTCCACGCACAAAAATAATATGCTATTTGAAAGAGGCTTCATCTAGAAGACAATGTTTCATATGGACCCATCACTAAAGAATTTAGTACACCAGATTCTAAAATTATAAATACATGAAGAGCACAAATAATTAACATATTAAACAAATACATTCTTTAATTATGGCATCAAACCATTTTTTTTTTGTTCACAAGTAGATGCATGAGAAGGAAACCATGTTTGGTGTGGCAGCAGTGTTCAAAGCTATACGATAACTATAAGAAACTCATCATGATGTTTGCTGAATTTTTCTGGAAGGTCCTCAAACTTATGGTATATTTTTGCTGCCTAAGGAAAAATTCTTCACATAATTTCTCAACACAGCATATCTTTTTGGTTAAGTCTCAGCAAGGACTGTCATCTTCAGTTTTAATACATATTCAACTTCACATGCAGAGTTCTTTTCTGTTTAGCTTTTGCTATTTCTATTGTAGTCTTACCCCGTAATAATTTTGACTCCCCATTGAACATTGTAATGAGGTTGAATGAAAGTGCCTACATTAGTTAGAAAAACACTGATCTTTCCAGTGTGAGAAAACCCTTACATTTCACATTTGTATATAATTTTATCAATTGTAAATTCATAACTCTATAAAGTCACCTTTTTGTTTCAATTTAATAAGAAGACGGAGTTCCTTGGTTTTGATTACAAGTTACCTATGGCATACTGTGGACAGCACGTAATAAATGATGGTTTAGATAACATATCTAGAAAGGGCTAGGGAGGATTATTCCCCTGTTCAAGTGAGGACTCCAGTAGAGGTTCCAGTGCTTCAGAGGCAACCTTTGCTGCTGCTCTTCAGCTGAAATGCTTCATTTCATGGCCAAACTCTAAGCAGAACTAACCTATACTCCATAGACTAACTGTAGATTTTTTTTTTTGGTTCTTAGATTAATGCATTACTTTTATTATATTTCTCTTTTTCTTTGACCACTTTTTCCCCAATATTTTGCAGTATCTGAGCTCAGCGCTTTTGTTTGCATCTTCTCCTTAAAATATAATCTTTTTAGATACTATAAAGATTTTTAAATAACAGTTTTTAGAAATCTTCCATGCAAATCATTTTGTTTTGTTTTGTTTTTTAATTCTTTCTTATTGTCTGTTTCAATTCTTCCCTTTTTGACAACTATGTAGGTAATTATTTGTGTTCATGTTCCTTTGTATGGATTTTTACTTGTTTCCTTTCTTCTCCTCTGTCCCACCACACAGCAATTTTAGGATTCACCGTTTATCGTTACTTTCTTAAATGGTAGGGGAAATGTTGTCAGGAGTATTCATGAGACATGGGGAAAGATGTAACTTCTCACTTCTGGGTCTTTTAATATTACTGGCACACCATTCATAGGATGTCATGAATGATCTGCCAGTTGCAGGCCTGAAAGTAAAAACGTGATTCCATGTTTGTGTATTTTGTTTTGATTTTATGCTTGAAACGAATTAGAATCAGTTAGCTTCCTATTTCGTCCCCTCTTCAAAAAAGATACACTTTCTCAGTGTGATGGACAGCATTACTATTTCTTTTCTATTAAAATGGATAAATGTGTTAAATAAATCAATTTCTCCTCATGTTTTGAACTCTACCTGGTTGTTAAATCTTTTTAGTTGTTTTTCCCCTCATAGATAAAAATCATGAGGGAAAAAAAAAAGAAAAAAATGCATATAAAAGTAAAGCTTGAAAAATTTATGAGGGAAAAAAAAGTGACAAACTAATTTCTTTTTTTCTTGTAAGAAAACAGCTTCTAACAGGATATTAAGCTGTGCATTCATGAAGACTTAGCCTATCATCAGTTTTAATCCTTAGTTTAGTTTTAAAACTTGTTAAAGGAAGTGAATAAAGGTAGAATTTTGGAAACATAATAAGATGATTTAGAAAATGTATACATTTTACTGTAGTGTCATTTTAATGAAGCCTGCTTTTGATCTCATTGATTTATTTTTAAATCAGCGTCACTTCTGTGAACATGCTGAGATTTGGAAGAAAAGTTGTCATTCACTTTCCTGTACACTTATGATTTGTCTGGGGTTTATTCACTTTAAAATATTTTGGAGTGAACATGTAAAAAGATAAGGCTTTTTGAATTGAATGGATTTTGCTTTAGACTCACATGGATATCCTACTCAGGTTGTTCAAGAGTTAAAAAAAAAATCTCACACTGTAATTGAAGATCCTGTTCTTTCATTTAAGAATATTTGTAGATACGATATGTAGGTTTTGGCATTTGTCCATGTCCTTGTACTAAGAAAAGGTCCTATCTGCTTATGAAAAAAGATCATTAAACCCATAAAAATTGGAGAATACACATTCTTCTCTTTGCCAAAATACGGTAAAGGTCTTCAAATGTCCTGTGCAAAGGGGTGTTTAATTTTTTCATTTTCTTTGTTCCAACTGTTTTAAACATACTTCTTTTATCAATACAAAATGAAAATACATAGCATGTTATGAAGTGCCAGATATTTCCATAGAATCATAGAATCA
>VYZM01024887.1:0-19208 GCA_013398915.1 Dromas ardeola
GAAGTCAAGGTAGACCACATCTCAGAGCACCTGGCTCAGAGTCCCACTTGGCATGGCTCATGTCACCCACATTGGCACTGTTGGGAATCTCACTGCCGCACTGCATCAAGAGCAAAGAACAGAAATCCCAGTACAATCACAGCCTCTATGGTGAGCTTCACTGAATCACACATACCTCAGCTTGCATCTAGAAATGATACTTCTGCTTTTTTGGGGTATTCCATCCACATTAATAAGATTATTTGCTCAGGTTTTGTAATCAATTCACCCACGATATAGACTTTCCTTCCAGCAGCTGAATTTCATACCAATTTTTCAGAGCCAGTTGCTGTAGGTCTAAATGCAGCTGGTCCCTTGAGCAGCACAAAGAATTATGCCCCAACATCAAGGGGATACCAGGCTCAAACCTCTCAGACGACTACTGTGTGCCAGAGCAAGAGGACCTCCTCTAGAACTCCCTTTCTTCAGAGCTTCATCAACATCTACTGATGGAAGCAGAAATTTCACGTTTCAGCTACAAGGTTATAAAAGGCAAGTTGCATCTGGGAATTGTTTCACGGGATGTGGTATGTCGGAAGAAGGACACATACACCAAGAAGTATCTGCCCCCATACCTTTCTTTTAATTCTAAGATTTACACTCCGGGAAGATTTATTCCTACAATATCAGCTCAGCACTCACCCAGGTGTAGCCTATGAATCTAACACCATACAACTAACACCCCCCATCTTTGATGTTCAAGGGGGTGAAAAATGCTCGCACTTCATACCACATTATTTAGGGGCTTCCTGGAGTTCAATATA
The DNA here is from genome assembly GCA_013398915.1 of Dromas ardeola. NCBI lineage: Eukaryota > Metazoa > Chordata > Aves > Charadriiformes > Dromadidae > Dromas > Dromas ardeola. The sequence continues at coordinate 804 of VYZM01024887.1, forward strand.
TTAATGCAGTTCACTCTATTCAGCAGTGAATATATTTCCTCTTTAGGAAGGTTATATTCAGCTGTGCGGGAGAGAATGTAAGAAATAATCCTAGTCCTGTCAGGCAATTAAAGCAGCATTATTCCCTGCAATTTTAGGTTTTAATTTACTGTATGAATACCTACACTGTTAAGCCAAATATTTTTATGGAAAAAATCAGTGAGGCACCACACAATAATGTTAAAACCTTCCACCTCCTACATCTTTTTCAGTATGAGAGCATTACGGTCTACCACGCAAACAATATACTTCAATATTTAACCCCAAATTTAGGAAATGAGATGTACTGTTCTTAAACTTATAGATGAATTAATCATTTAATGAGGGTTATTTTAATGATAGAATTTATAAAAGGTACACTTAAGGTTAAAATGTGATTTTTGTTCTTAGTTTCCCTGCTTTCTATGCCTTTATTTCTAGTCAGTCATTTGTAACATTTTGAAAATTGATTGTGAGCTGGAATTTTCCAGCAGCAATTCTGGGGAGGAGTGAAGATCTGAGCAGAATTGGTTTAGATTCTTATGACTTCAGACCAAAAACCTAACTACATTCTTCAGCCTGGCTACTGATCAGAAATCTTTCATGGGAATAATTTAAAAACAGCTGAATATGTTTTGTTCTAACTTGGCTTATGATTTCTTGAGTAGGTTGCTTTAATGATTTGCTAGTTTTAAGGCTATAAGCATGAAAACATTTTTTCATAGATGCACGGTATAATTTTCTACAAGGATTAGTTTTACAAATTGATTTTAAGCTCGGCTTCAACAATGTGCAGAAGTAAATGCAACTGGTATTTTCTCATTACATGGTTATACATCAAAAAATACACATTTGTCGAACCAAAGTTTTCAGTAAGAACATATCAATTATGAAAAATTTTATTCTCTCAGAGAACCTTCCTCTCATGCTGGTGAGAGCTTCCAGTTTAGGGGGAACAGAAAGGCTGCAATTTGCCTCATTTAGCAACATCTTTCCCCAGTGTCTATATCTGAATGTGTGAGCCCCAGCTTGCTGTAGCCAGTAGAGAGAAACACTACTCCAAAGACATGAGTCAGACAATTTAAAAGGAGATGTGTAAAAACACCAATTTCTTATCATCAGTTAAAAAAGGGGGTCAAGTGCTCCTAGCTGAGATGGAGGTGTTCAAATGGTATGCGTCTGTGTTGTGTTGGGTACATCCTCCAAAGATATTTTCTGTCATTGTCAGAAAATTGATTCGAAAAACAGAGCAGCAAGGGTTTAAGTCCCTGTTTCAGTAAACATTTTATGTACAAAAAGGAACAGACCGACTAAACCCAAAACAGCTGGATATGAATAATGCTTATGTGAGCTAGGGAAGGATGAGGTTCAAACAGAACATGCATGCGGAGCAGTCTTCAATGCTTCGAAGGGTGGTGCTCTGCTTCCCTTGGCCACAAAGCACATTGGGCTTGCAAGAGAAGTGATGGAAATCCTCCCTGACCCTTGAAAGAGAGAAGAGGGAAGAATGGGTTTATTATGCTATAAATAAACTCAGGTCAGGTGGTAGAAACATGATTTCCTACTACTAGTGATGTATTGCGAGACACTGGAAGATGATGACATGGCTTTTCAAGCGCTGGTTTCCCTTTGTGACATTTATGATGAAATTCTTCAGTTCGGTTTCCTGCTGTGTTTAGCTATTTTGAAAATGTGGCTACTTCTCTAGTGGGCTAAATAAAGTGTGATTTTCCTTACAACATGGTACCTGCTCTCGCACATAAAGAAGGAAGACCTACAAAATTGATATGCTTGTCATTTTAGCTTTGATAACTGGGAAGATACTACAACAGATTGCTAAATAATCAGTAGATAAGAAACTAGAGGAAAATGCAATACTTAAAAATGTCCAGCATGGATCTATTGAAAGAGAATAATGTCAAATGTATCTAATTTCTTTCCCTGATGAATGATCTTGCTTAGCAGATGGAGGAGAAGCAGAAAATGTGAAGTATTCTCACTTTATTAAGTTTCTTCTCATTCAGCAAGGTAAGGAATTATAGTCACTGCATGTGGATCTATTGCTGGCTGAAAAATTACACCTAGGGAGTGCTTTTCAACCCTTTTCCTATCAAACAAGCACATTTTGAGTAGGGCACCCCTGAGATCTGCCTTGGCCCCAGTTCTGATCAATCTTTTTATCTGTGGCTTGGATGAGGGAATGAAGCACACGTACAAAAGATCTTGGGTGACAGGCTGAGAAGGGTTGTGTGTACTTTGGAGGAAAAGATCAGAATTCATAACCTTCCTGCTAAACTGAAGCAAATGTTTGAACCATGAGGATGAAATTCAATAGAGGAAAGTGCCATGAATAATAATGTCTGGAGGAAACCTGAAGCACACAAATACAAATGGGGAATAACTGGAGGAAGAACAGTACAGTAGGAGAGGTCCAAGGTCACCATGGCTCACAAACTGCATATGAGTCGACAAGATAATGTGGTTGCACAAAAGGCAAATCTCATTCTGGGCTATATTAACAGCATGACAAGGGAAATAATTATTTCGGTGTACTAAGCTGTGGTGAGACCTCAGCTGATGTACTTTCCCCAGTCTGAGAACAAGCATTAAGATAGATGTAAATAAATTGGGCAATCTCTAAGGGAAAGAAAAAAGACAAGGCATAGAAAGCACAGTTTATGTCCAAAGGCTGGGAGAATTCTATTTCTCCAGTACAAAGAAGATCAAGTGGAAACATGATGATATATGAAATGTAATTAATTAATTTAAAGGGGATGAGGGCCATTTTTTCTCCACATCCTCTGTGTGTTGTAAGATATACTGACTTAATTCAAAACAAAATATTTCAGGCAGAATTTTCAATACAAAGTTGCAAAATAGAGATTAGGAATAATGTATAATTATTAGATTAGTAAAGCCCTGGAACAGATGCTTGGGTAAAGTACTGGATCTCCTGTGCTTAAAGTTTATAATAAATATTGGACATTTCTCAAATTATGGTTGAGATCTATATTTTTGTTCTTCGCAGAAAAGAGACACGTGACCACTTGACATTCGGTCATTCTTATGTTTCTATGTAAATATTACGTAAACCAAAATTATTAAAATATGATATTTAAAAAGCCCGTATAGTTCAGTTTCCCACCCAAGAGCATGGAGAATTTTTCATAGCACAAAGAAGGTTATTTGAAAATGCTGTAAAATTTGTAATTTTGGATGTCAGAATAGGATTATGTTTTCGAGCACATAAGTGAAAACAAACAAACAAAACCTCTGAAGAATAAATTGTCTTTTCAAGTAGAAATATCACATTTCCCCCCAAAAAATTTTTTTTTTTAACAAAAAATGAAAACTTTTGTAGCAACAGAATCAGTGGGGCTGAAAGTACCTTTTTTGAAAAGTTTAATCTGAAACAGTTTTGAACAGTTCTATTAGCAGTTGTGAAGCTATTGGTATTTGAAACCATGATCCTGTGGGGCAACAATTTTATCCTGTTTCCAACCTCGCTGCCTTTGAATTTACAGGACTTTTTGTTCTTTTGTCTGAATATTCAAGCTCTTAGATTATTTTTGCTTTTGCCTCATACTGCCTCAAATAATTGTCCCTCTAAATGACAAAGGGAAATTAAAGAAGACGAGTGCAGACAAGAAGATAACAAGAAATCAGGGAACAGTTCCACTTTGTGTCTTCGTGAAAGCACTCGGAAATCTGTCCTTCATCTCACAAAACAATCCATCGCTGTTGGCAGAAATGATAGCGTTGAGGCAGGTAGCCTTGTTGGGTAATGTATTGATCAGAGGCTGTAACACTCACTCACTACTGCAGCTGCTATCGTTATCCTTGTGTTGCCATTTCCATCATACTCCTCCTCATGCATGAGTTAGAAACTATTTTACATTGAACTTGAATCTTGTTTGTAATGCATATTCTTTCTGGTTTTAATTTAGTAAGGTCGTTTCCAAACTGAGTCTGGGTACAAAATGGACTCTCTTGCTCATTCTCATTCAGATTCAGACTATTTGTCTGAAAGCCAGAAGTTATAGAGCACTTCACTAGCGCACCTGCACCACACTGACAGCATCTGAAACCCTCTGAGCACCTTCCCTCCTCCTCCTCCTCCCAATCACTCACACCTCTTCCGCTGAGGCTGTGACATTCTCTCAGAAGTTAGGTTAATACATTAAGGATTAAAGTCACAGAAAATCAATGAAAGCAAGCTTAGGAAAGGTGGTTGCTAACCAAAGAAGCTCAAATCTTTCTATGTTTGAGAGTAATTCAGAAACAACATAATAGTTGAGGGTGGCAAAAAAAAAACCCACCAGGGAAAGGATCAGAGAAGTTGTGCCTTGAGTCACAGAGTAATGGAGCCAGAAGACATGAGTTATAGTCTTATAGTTTTAGGATAATTAGCTATCTTTTATGTCTTTTACAGTCTCACTACTGTCTTTATAATCTCAAATGAATCGCTTCCCTCTTCCACAGTACTTCCACAGGAAATTATTTGCGGTAGAGACCATTTTTCCGATATTTTATGACAGTCCCTGCTATAATGGCTTCAGGCTCATTAAGAGATCTTTTGGTGCTCCTATAATATGAATAAATATCTTTGAACATATGAATATATTTTAATGTTCATATAAATATATGAATAAACCTTTATCCCATCAGAGTTACGCTGGCTTGAAGTGGAGTAACGCATGAGTGACTCAATCAGATACTTACTGTTAGCTTGTCTTAACAGCCCCTAATTTGTGCCAGCCCTGTGAGAGACAGTATTATTGTTCCCATTTTTCCTCTGTCTTTGTTATTCTTGGAAAGCCAAGGGGTAGATAGATACTAAAGGAAATCTCTAGGTTTACCAAAATTATTCAGGGCAGAAAAAGCAGTGAGCTCTTAATGCTGTCAGTGTTCAGCGCTGAACCCTCTTCTTCTCTGGCATTGAATCTTCCATGGGAGGACAATAGCAGGGAAGTATTCCCCAAGGAGGAAGTGAGCAAAAATATGCTAGCTCAATTCTTCATTTGGAATCATACTCTGACACTTTAAGTATTGAGTTTCTTATGTGTGATCAACCACTATCATGTTTTAAGTATTAATGAAAAGTAAATAATAACAGTATGATAGAGAAAGGCCTCCTGCAGCCATCAGCAGCTTTCAACTGTGTCTCAGCTATTGTCCAAGTAGAAAAAAATACCAAAGTTAGCCCAGATGCTGGGCAATATTTATTTGCGTAATTATATTCCTCTCTGAGCAGCTCACAAAATGCATGAGGATATGTCCCAGTTGCTCAGCACCTCACAAGGGTTACATCAGCTTTGAGTGTCTACCCTAAAGGACAATCAAATATTTTTGCACAGTTCCTATTTACGCCGCATCCAAATATGAAATCTATTCATAAGCCGTCCATCAAAATAAGTCCATTATTATTCAGGTAATATTTTAAAACTTGTTCTTCACTTTAAATAGGTGCTTAAGTCTCATTGATCTCAAAGGAATTTATACAAATACTCAAATGAAACGTGGTGCAAAGGTTCTTGAATAAAGGGAGGTCTTTTGTAAAATGGGCCTGGCTCCAATTGCTATGCTGAGCCTCTGAAGGCAGATTTTAGCAACAGGTAAATAATGCCAGTGTTTCAGCCAAAGGGTCTTGTTCAAGTTTAATTACCTCTCAGCAGATTAAGGTTCTATGAAAGCTGTTTCCCAATTTTTGAAAAGGTAATTTACCATTTGTTTTCATGGTAATGCTGTCCTGACAATCTTCACATATTTTATGCTTCTACCATATTTGCATTTTCACCTAACTGATATAGGTGAAAATATTCATTCTGCTGGTTGGGTGATTAGGAATTTTAAGGCATAGATCTTTTCCATGAAAAAGCATTCCTGACCTCTATTCATTTTGAGAGACAACAATTCAGTTTTTAAGCCATGGCTGCTACAAGCTGAGAGCACACATTCTCATTATTGCAGATTTTAATACTTCATGAAAACTGCAGCTACTCAAAAATATTGCAAAAAATTGTTCAAAATTTAAATCTAGGGAAAAGCAAAGAGTTTTATCTAGCTATATAAGAGCCATCTGATGGCATTCATTCTGTTTAAATAGCAGTTATTAGGCTTTTAACAATTTTATGCTTTAAAGGATAAAAATTTTAATAAATTAGTTCTCCTGGACCAGTTTTAATATCAGCTAATCATGTATGATTAAGATAATAGATAGCATTTATCACCATAGTAGCTGGTGACAGTAGCTCTTACTGTATTCTGCATTTCCAATATCTATCAAATACTTAGAAAATATGATGAGATAAATAATGTATCATCACACATATTAGAACTTTAGAAAGGTGCTCAACAACGTTATATTTCTCGTGTCTCCAACACATGTGACTTATTTTCATGACTCATATTTGATATTTTCTGAAAGCCTGAGTTTGTAGAGACTTGGATTCTAAGATGCTGTCATTTTTTATGCCAGAAAGCAAACAAGCAGAGGGTGTAGAAAAAGCTTAGAAACATGAAATTCATGATAAAAAAGCAAAAGTAATTAAAAAAATATGAGTGAATACTAAAAAATATATAATTTTCCTACATATGAATGTTTCTGTGGCTTTAACAAAGACATTAATATCCTTGATTTTTGCAATAACATGCAAAAAAACCCCAACCCAAAATGCCACTTATTTCTTCATGTCGAGCATCCCATGTATTTTCCAGGTAAAAATGTCAGCCAGTGTGTGCATGCTGTAAGGTGACTGAAGACACACTGTTCTGCTAAATGCATCATTCATCTATTCAATTTTGGCCAGGCCTTGGGTAAATGCTGCATTGCAGTAGACTACCAGGTCTCAAAATCTATAGAATGAATGGATTGCTTTTAGTATTTCAGTCAGTGCTGCTATTTTGGGGTGGGGGAAGATGTTAAAATAGTTTAGAGACAGAGAACAGTGTTTGAGGTGATCAATTTTTCTACTTATAATAAAAACCAAAAGCAACTTCTAGAAAGTGCATCAAAGCTGCTAACAGCCACTGCTATTTTTTTGTCTCAAATCCCCTGGACTTCTCCTTCAGAGTTTATTTGCACTTGATTAAAGAAACCCCAGTCCATGCCTCATGGCACTCAGCAGAATCCTCGCATCTTTGTGATTGATGAGAAACATCTAGACAACGGCCATTTAGTGTCATACGTTTTTACACAAAGCACTGAAATTAATTCTTCCAGAGTTGGGTTGGGTTGGGTTGGTACAAGCATATTCCACAGTTGATCTCTGAGGCAGACACACTGGTACAGATACCTCCATGCCAGTTTTAATCCGGCTAGCTCTCTAGACAGTAAGCACAATAACCACAGCAGCATGGATATCAATGCAGCCAGAAAATGCTGCCCAAGGAGTACCGAACATGCTCCTGAGGCTGTCCTTTATGCACCCGCGCATGGACACAGCTGGCTTGCCAAAGGCATGTGGCTGGGGGGTTTTGCCATGTGTGGCTCCTGCAGTATGGAAATATAAAAACCGAGGCACACACTTGTGCATGATAACAACTGGGTTATCCTACTACTAGTGTCTGACTGGGGAATCTGACACGCATCCTAGACACATCATTAGAGTTTAAAGTTTAAAACAACAGAAACAAAAACCACGCCAGGTCCTACCCAAGGACTCAGAGGAAGGCAATCAAGTTAGAAGTTTATTTCTCAGCTAAGCTGGGGTCTAGACTGACCAATCTTATCAAGCCGTTTATTCAAGGGTGAGTAAAATTGCCATCATCAACTGATAAATCAACAATCACGCTTCTTTGCAAATAGCATGGCTGTGCTAATGTGGATAAACAAGTTGCTATGGTCCGAATACTGCTTCTTTCCTGTCCTGCTCCTTGTATACTGTAGAGGATGGTGTGGGGACACCCAAGTCAGAGACGACCATGCTGGATCCATGACCAGGAGCAGAATAGCCAGGTATTCATAAAACTATGACCATGCTAATGAGCTTGAAGAGTGTCAGAGGCTTAAGTTCAGGGTCATACTTGCATGACATGCTGCTTTCAAGTCTGAGTTGGCTTTTGTTCATGTGGAGGCCCCAGCTGAGGCTGATGCTGGGTTTGGGAGCTCTGCAGTGTACTCTGCTGCTTTGATTCATCTTTCTGAGCGCACTCCATCAAGCTTTAAGTTTTGCTCCTTCTGCCTCTCTGAGAGGGGAATATCATGATTCTCCCTGTCCTGAACTGGAATCAAGGCTTAGTTTCCAGTTTCATTTAGATACAGATACATAGGGCTGCAGTTCTCTGGAAAAAAAGGAATCAACAGCTTTCATTGACAAACAAAACAGAGTATTCGCAGAGATTTAAAATTTGTAAGAACTACTGAAATCCTTCCTGCTTAAGGAAACTGCAGATTCAGTTCACCAGTAAGCTCTTGATTCCCAGTCTCTGTTTCCCACTATCTAATTTCCAACCGCTGGAGAGGTTACCTCTGACTTGCCTCCCTTGCATTTCCAAGAAACCAAATTCCTTTCTTTTTCCTGAAAAGTTTTATGGGAAGCAGAAGATACCTTTTCTTCCTGCACCAGTATATCAGGGGACCCAAAAAAGCACATTAAAGACTAAATTAAGTCTTGTGGTAGACTGCTGACTACTTGGACATGCCATACCCTTTTCTGGAATACACATTTTAACAAGCCTACACAGAAATATTTCAACAAACACATTCCATCACTACCTTTACAATTCTCAGTACGAGCACACAGAGCATGCAACTTTATCAAGTTGTTGCATACGTCCAAGGATATTAAAGTACTTTTATTGCTTTTGAGTCTTACAATTCAGTCTAGAATCTAAGCCAATGCAACAGGAGAGCAAGCAGTGAAGTTTATTAAGGTGGAAGAAGTAACCTGCTGGTTTAGCGTAAGTCGCTGTGTCAAAGTGCTGCTGCTCAGAGCAGGATGACGGCAGAGTCTGTCTGGCTGCCAGGCAGCCCTGGCTGCTAATGGCAGCATATGCTCGTGGCGGGCAACTGTGCTAGAGCTGTGATTTAGGAAGGACCTGGGAAGAGGCAACTGCTGTTAACATCCTGCCCACTCCCTTACATGGATCAAGGACAAAAGATACACGAATCTATTGTATTTACAGGCCAGTTTCAGCCTCCTTGAAAGATAGTTTCACCTGCCATCCCCATTCAGACGTATAATATGGGCTGTGTCTCCCTTACAACTAAGTTTTCTAAATGCTAATATCAGTGACAATCAGCCTTTTCATTACATTACCCATATGAACTTAATTGCTTCCTGTCCCATCATTCCTTAGGGCAGTGATCCTCCACCTTTACCAGATCATGAAAACAGCTTCTGTTCTTTATTTCACTATACAGGACAAGCGAGTTTTTACAAGTATAAATGCGGTGGTGAAACTAGAAACAAAGAGTAGTGTATTACCTAGTCTTTCAAAAAAATCAGTATTTCATAATTTGTCCAGCTGTTACATGAACATTACTTTTAACAAATGAGGTAGTCTTAGTCTAATGAAAGTCACAGGTAAATTTCAGTGTTATCAGGATTTAATGCCAATTTCCCCATTGTGTTTTCAACTTTTAAATTGTATTCATTCAAATAAAAACAATATATAATTTGCCTTTTGTGACAGCTTCCTCTGTTGTCTTAATCCTGCCACATCTTCAATTGTCCATATTACATCAAAGATTGACTTCACAATCTTTGAATTGTGAAAAACATCCTGAAGGAAACAGTAACACCTCCCCCACACATACATCCAAGAAAACGTTTCAAGAAGTGACTAAGGGTCTTTTCAAATAACAGACTAGGCAAAAACCTGTTTTATTTCCTATTGGGCATTGCCTTTGAAATAAAACCATAGTGGTTTTGGAGACGTTGGGAAACGTCTTCCTTAGGGCCCGTTCTAGTCTTACAATTCACTCCAGCTTACTCGAATGCAACACATATGCACCTTGTAATGGATAAGTTTTCATTACCTTCAGTTCTAGATTAGAAGTTGTCCAAAGTACCATAAATATGACTCACAGAGCACAAATATACCACAGTAACTGCTCTGAATGCCGCTGCCATAACTACTGTACTCAAAACTGGCTGGCAGCCACCAGCGGAGAGGTGGCTGTAAAAAGCAGAATAAGAACTCAAGTGGCTAAATTGTATCCTCCTTCCATGACAATTTGAGATTTTTAATTTAAAGCCAGATCAGATTTGACTATACAAGCTGCAGTCAAAGAAACAAAGAAACTCAGACCACTGTTATTGCTGTTTATATCCTTTGTGGTCTCCCTGACATCTGGCTTCACCAGGTCTTGTCTTCTGCGCAAATGAGATTCAGAACAAAACATCACAGACCAGCCAGGCAAAGTATTGGTGGTGTCAACTAGCAATGAGTCACATGCCAAAGGATAGCATGCTCCCTTGGGAGAAAAAGGTGATGCTCTAGAGGAATGTCAGATGAAAGTCAAGCATGCTGCCTTTCTGGTCTACCAGAGAAGCAAAATATTCACCTTTATGCAGCACAGTAGGTATCAAAGCCAGCTGGCGAAAGGGAGGGAGTAGTGTGTGTGAATCTCCGCTTGAACAGAGATGAATGTGTTTTGTAAATGGGTAGGAAAAGCTTCTGGAAAAATCTGTCCTGGTTTAACCTCTTTCCTCTCCTCTTTCTCCTCCTCTTTCTCTGGCAGTTGCATACTATAGGCCAGTTGGGATGGGAATAGAGGGAGGATAATGGACTGCAAAGGATTCTTTCCAGGGGGGAGAGGAAATGGGTAGGCAGAACTAACTGCAGTGGGTGGAGGATAAATGGGTTTGGGGTAGGCATTCTGGAGAAGCACAGGTGGGCTAGGAGAGCTAACAGTACAGGCACTAACTACCAGAAAAAAGAAAGGTGGCATAATCTAAAATGTTTGAGATTATTTAAAGACAGTACATATATTTTGCCTTTCTTTTTGCCTTGCACATTTGCAGCGTACACATTAAGCCAGGTTATCTAAAAGAACAGAGCTTATTTGATCACTCTTCCTTTGTTTGTGTGTCTGTCCATGCTGACATTTTTAAACCTTTTGGCTAATTGCTGTTTTAGTTGAGAGAAAGGAATAAGTCCCAGAAATAATCATTGTGAAGGTGTATGACGTGATTTTCAGGAGAGACAGAAATCTTCATAGTGACCTGGAGAGCTCCAGGCTAACTTCACACACTATTAGACCTCAGAGAAACTGCACTGGATGTAACACAAGCAAAGCTTGAACTAATGCTTGTAATCAACCTCATCCAGCTTATTCAGTTCTGCTGCTCTTGGCATTATTTGTTTCCTAGTGGGATAGATTTCCCAACCTAATTTGTGTTATCAGGATTTGTTTTTCCTCCTATTACCTTCCCATTCTTTGCCTCCACACAGTAGGTCCCTTTTGTTTGACAACAAGTGATTCTAATTAATCGTTTTGTGTTGCTTTTGAATTGTGCAGCTCTGATTAATTTGGGGGACTGAAATACTGGCTATAAGGTTGAGCTGAAGCGATAGTGAGCCATGAACACAGGCTCTATTATCTGCAACAACAAAAAATGCTTGTGCAAATTGGTTTGAAAATTCTGTAATATGCTATGCTTGCTTAAACCTTTCAAGAAAATGTTCCTATTATGTACAATGAGAGGTTACCTAAAAGTTAAGAAGATGATTATAATGTAGCACATTATAAGTCAGAGGCCAGTCTACCCATTACTTCAGTCTTGTTGAAGATTGGCATTATGATTGTTATTATTACTTATAAATAAAAGAAATTTAAAAATCGTATTGTATTCAGGGACTGAATGATTTCATAGCCATAATGCTGTGTCATCTGACTTTCTAGAAAGTTCCTCCTGTTCCAGTCCAGCAAAAATTATTTTCCCTTTATATAGACCCACCAGGATAACATATAAGTCATCTAACTCATCTACTGCTAAAAGCTGACCATCAAAATAAGAGGTGTGAGTGGTAGTAGGAGTAAGAATTATCAGTATGTAATTTTTTTATGCCTTGATTCAAGTATGCTTATCTAACTCTGCCTACGTACCCAAGTGTGCATACACATATATACAATTATGTAAATACACATGTAGAGAAATAACTACAGGTAAAAGACTGTTTTTCAAAAGGGATATGAGTTTGAATGTGGAACTGTACAGCTGTGGGACTGCTACTGTGGAAACTGGCAATGGATAAATCCTCTCTCTCGATGTCCCACTGTTCCCAGCTGTACAGGTGAGGATAAAAGGGGAGGTTTTCCCTGGTAAACCCCCATATCTTCAGGCTCTGGTTTCTGTGGGGAAAGAGCCTTCTTAAGTTTTTCCTTAGAAGTGCCTATGTTTGTGCAGTTTATTCTGGTGCATAACTGGAACTTCTAGGGATTAGTGGAGTACAAATACTGATGAATAATGAACCATGAAAAACAGACGACAACTTCAAGATGCAAGAAATCTCTCCAAGTTCTGCTGCAGAAGTCTTGCACATCTATGGCAGTATGGAAAATCTCCATTCAGAACACACTTGTGGAGTTTAGCCTTCGCTGCTGTCATGAACATTAACTTGATATCTTTTCAATTAAAACATAAAAATTATCAATTGACATATTTTTCTCCTGGTAAAACGTTGTTCACTTAGGTGAGCAGCTGAGGTGAAGGCAAAAGTGTCAGGCTGACTAGGGATCTAAGGGAACTACGCCGTGGCTGTGAGTCTGATACCAACACAAACACTCCTGGGATTTTGTTATCCTGTCAGTTTATGGTACTTTCCTGACAAGGTCAGCAGGCTGGAATTTTGTTTGGAGACCACAGGCAGAACTGCTGAAAAGCAAAAGGCATCTCTGAACTCTCACTTTCTTATACCTTTTTGAAATTATAATTCAGTCTGCAAAGAAACAGCTTTTAAAAAAACCCCAGATAGATAAATAAATAGATAATGGCAAGGGACCACAAACACAAAATCTTGAGTCTTCCTTAAAGCCATTAAGAACAAAGCTGAAGAATGAGAGATATTTTCTGAGTATCTAAAATATCATTTATTTACTATAAATAATCTGCTGAACACTGTTAGTGTAAGCAGACTTGGCTACATTAGGAAATATCTGGAGTGATTTTGTTGGCTTCAACTTTATTACAGGGCTTTACTGCTGGATCAAGAACAGGTTGCTGAGGAATTTGCAGGGCTGCTATTGCATAATGTTAATATAATATTATTAATCTAATAAACATATAAACAAATTAAATGCCTTACAACAAAGAAAGAGTAAAACCAAAAAGCAATGGTGAACAGGGAATAATAGGATAATGTTTGTTGGAAGGAACCTCTGGAGGTCATCTGGTCCAACCATTAGCTCAAAACAAGATTAATTTTGATCACATTAGAATTGGAACAAAAGTGAAACATGTTTAGTGTGGCAAAGCATGTCTGTAGTGATGGTACAGAAAAAGATGGGGTTCAAATGATGGCGCCATTGCTGTGTGTGGCACTAGGCATAGCCTTTGTGCATGTGGTCTTGAAGCCATCCTGCTTGACTGACCCATGTGTTTCTAGGTAAATTGTACCCATGTCAGATGTAAGTACCATAACTGACTGGGTATTTTTCAACGAAACATTTTTGATCTTTAAAATTCCATTTTTTAAGATCTTTCAGGATCAGGATAGAATTTCTAGTGGAAGTCTTATTGAATCATCTAGTCCATTTCAACAGCATTAGGGGATAAGAGGAACAAAGAACAATTATCACTCCCTGTGTCACTTAAGTAATTGAAACGAGTAGACATAGCAAATGTTCAGGGAACAAGATCTGTTGAGTAATAATATTCTGACCTCTTGTAAGTCAAAGAAAATTTTGCCATTGAATTCTCCAGGACTTTGCTTCTCCATCCATTTTATTTGAATAAATACACATTTCATCCTTAATAAGACTTTAAATTAAACTGTGAATTTGACAAGAATGCATAAGGTGCAAAATATAGACTCATCTGTTCTGCATTGATGTTATTTGCTTGTCCAAGCAGCAGAGTTATTTTAAAACTACGTTTTCCCATCTGTGAAGAGATTATTAGGGATCTCTAAAAATATGCAAGGACTGTTCATATTTGCTGCTTCGGTGGTGTTAGTTCAGTCCTAGTTCCACTGAATGTGTGACCAGGATTCATCTAAAGATAATTTTATTGGTGTCTTATGTTTAATGTGCATGTAAGATGACAATTTCCAGGCTATTTAAAAGACTTGAATGTCTCAGTCTTGCTAAAATATATATGAAGTGTGTCTCCAAACTCATTCGGGTGACTCCAAATACTTTTTTTTTTTTTTACAAAGCATCTTTAATTATGACTAGGATGGAATGAAGCAATATGGCTTATAATGTCTATTGTCTAACAGAGCGGGCAGGAAGCCTCTCCCAGGCAGCCCTGGGTAGACTGATGCAAGCCCCTTCTGTGCTCAACATTCCCTGCAAAGTTGGTGGTATTGTCACGCATGGTGTCCCTGGGCTTTTTTGCAGACAGAGACACAGACCTCTCAATTTGGAGCCCTAGAGCACTGAATCACTCTTTAGAAATGTGCCCCTCTCCTCTCCTTGGTCTTTAGCAGTAATTTAGCCTGATTATACTCCTAATTCAGGAACTTCACTTAGCTGTCTAAAGGAAAGTGAACTTTTGAGACTACCCAGTGAATGCTTCTAGAAGATGATGGTGATTTTTCTTTCCTTTACAGAGGTGACAAAATGGTAAAGACAGTTCTCCTGAAGTAGAATTGTATAATCTCCGCAATTAATGAAAATATGGCTTTTTTTTGAAAGGTCAAGGAGCTGAAATGTTGTTGTTGAAGAGTCATTATGCTGCTTGCTATAACACCGTGAGAATAACAGACTTTGACAGGGAAAGCAGCATGTAGACTTTTGATAAACACTGTCAAACATCTTAAGTCTAAACAGTAGAAACTAATAAAGATAAAGAAACATACTGGTTTCTGGTTGTGAAAAAAACCCCAAACCTACAACAAAAAAAAATCCCACCGAGATTATTTTAAATATTGCCCTAAACTGTACTCAAATAAAATATAGCACTGAAGTGTTGCAAAAGAAAACCTCAGAAAGGTCAGCTCATATGGAATGAACCGTATTATTATTGCAGATGAGAGCTAGGGCTTGCTGCTCCTCAGTTTGACTTCCCAAACAAGCATAAACTTCTTTCCATGAAGGAAAGAAAAACAACCAAACAAAAATGAGATCTTCTATTGGGAGGCAGGGTCTAGGTACCCTTAAATAATGAATACTCCTCGTCAGAACATGAGATCAAGCAGTCAGAAGGGAAGGGAGAAGGGTGAAAGCAATAGGTTCAATATTGACCATTTAGTTAGGTTTGCGATAAACAGGAAAGAATAATTTATACAGGATTTAAAAGTAGGAATACAGGCTTAGCAAATGAGCTCAGAGAGACCAGATGAAGATCAGATGAGACATACGGGCCAGTAAGAGAGAACAAGGATATAGAATCTCAATATAAGAAGCAGACAATTAAGATTTGATCCTTCTACATACAGGTCTGAGACGTTATACAATTTTGGGGGTAATTCCAATTTGGTCTGTGAAGAATGGAAATTATTTTAGAAACGGGATGTTTCCCTGCCGTGTATTTAAATATTCAGAGTGATTTTCCCATTCCCTGAGTTCTCTGAAGTTTCTGGTTTGTGTCTTGCCTCTGACATATAAATGCTCCAAAGCAGATGATCCAGAGCTCAGCTCAGCTCTACCATTTACAATCAATCCTCGGGGAAAATCCCTTTGGCTTACATGGTTTAGCTGCTGCTAAAGCACTGGCAAGCTAGCCAACACTTTAGGCAGTAGCTCCTCATCTTTCATTCCAAAAGGTGATGTTTGATTGTTCGTTCTTTCAGTCTGAGTGTATGGTCTGCTGCATCAGTTGCCTGCAATTAATGTCTGCCTTCAACATTGTCCAGAATAACAGTAACTAAATGGATTCCAGTCCATGGTAGCAAATACCTACATAAATTAAAAATAGTAAGATAGATTTCAAATGATCAAATGGTATGCCAGTTTGACATAAGGGTGATCTAAATTTCACGTTCAGTGCAGCTGATTTGTATCACTGTTGATGGAGGCAGTGACCCTTTTTCCCCTTGGTCCCAGCCATGCATTTTGTCACCCACTGTCCTACTACCTGCACATGTGTTTGGTCAGTCAGGCCAGGAAGTTGGAGTGTGGCTGAAAACAAATCAACTTTTGTAAGTGTGGTTTTTAATTGGATGGCCTTATGGAAAGCCTTGGGAACATGTAGGTAAGAATGTGAGGAAAGGCAGAACCATCCCTTTTTCCAAGAGGCTGTCCATAGACTGTGTTAAACTGGTCATGAAATCACATCTTAAAAGTGAAAAATCTATTATAAAGATTAGCTAGTGAACTACTTTATATTTAAAGAAGTCAGATTCTTAAACCCTAATGAACTCCCATGGATTTTGATGAGAATTTAATCAAACTATGCATCTTGAATCTCTTACTCAAATTTATTATACCATTTATCTTTCTTACAAGGCCTGTTCAGATAGACACATTTTATTAAGGAAAATTTGCTTTAATACATCAGTAAAACAGATTAGAAAATGCAGTGATTAAGTTATTTACAGCTCATACAAATAAATCTAAAACAGAGACTAGAACATTTCTAACCTGTGGGGCATGGGGTGCACACTTAGTGTTGATGTAACAACATTATTTCTCCTTCTGGATCTTGAAGCAGCTACTGAAAACAACATATAATGTAGTCAAAAATAATCTTAAATTTGTCAGACTGCCCATTGCAGCAGCTGCAATATAACAGACCAGGCAAATAGCTAGCATTTCTGTGTTGGTACCTTTGCTTTGGACTAGCACTTTCCAGCACATTTATCACAGAAGTAACACATAATCTGATGGTATTCCACTTATACTTTCATTCCTGAATGCTGGAATACCAATCAGAAATAAAGAAATAAATTAATGTATCCTTTCTTTGTCTTACATGCTGAAGAGCCATTGAAAATAAAGCTGATAACGTAAAAGTACAATTGCAAGAACTCTGTTTTGGTTTAATTATAGATTCAGCACACATATGCGACATAATTTGAAAATAATTGAAACTGAACAAATACTCCAACTAATTCATGGATGTGTGAATAAGATGTGAGCGGAGAGCTGTTATTAGTTATATTCCTCCAGGTTTGGTCTTGGAAACAGACCTACTAAGTATATTCAACAGAGAATATTCTTATAACTTGGTATAACAATTAGATATGAAATCTGTACTTGATTGCAAGTTGAAAGCTATTGGCCAAGGACCAGATCATCATACAAGGAAAGATTTTTTGACCAGAAAAATGCAAAGTATGTACATTGCAAAGTCCTTGATTTAGAGATTCATCATATAACTTGTTCTGTAGTGGTTGGGTGACAACAAAAGAAGCTAGATACCCTTAGGATCCCTGTTGCTCTTGAGAAAACTGTGAATTATTAAGGCAGTGAGCCCACAAAAAGGGATAATGGAACCATTGGATGTATCAAATTAGGTGGTATTTTTCACTACAACAAGTAATATTTTAAGACCACTGCAGAAAGCTGAAGAAGGCCTGATGTAGAACCATGTGGGTAGGTCAGATTTTAAACAGAGACTAAAAAAAGTCTCTTTGAATGACTGGGCAAATAGTAAACACACCCTAAGAGATTAATGAGCAGAAATTGACTTGTTTAGTCTGGCGAGAGGGAACTGAATTACTTCATATAAGTACATATTGGCATGAGGAGAAAACACTTAACGGTAACAATAGAGTAGAAATATTTATGTTAGAAGATAATTCTGGTAGAAAATCATATACACAAACTCATCATGGATATGTTTACACTAAAAATTAACTAACATCGCAAGCATTGAAATAGCTTCCCAAATAAGAGAGATAAGGCATTGTTCCACATGAAGCTTAGTAAGTTTATGGGGAAAAATGACAGGAGAGGGATGAACCTGGAATGAAAAAATTAAGTCTGTGAGAGGAAGTTATGGATTTTTAATCTACTGATATTTCCCAAAATAGAGGCAGGAGGATATGAAAGGATGCATAACTGCAATCTATTCTGATATATTTATACACAATAAATCAAAATTACTGCTGCTTGCCTCCCAGGGCCAGCAATATCCTTTTTGTCTTCTAAATAACTTGACTGCCATTATTTTTTGCATTCCTCCTTTATAAAGGAGACAAGTAGCATAGCTGAGGAGAAGATATTGAGTGAAGAGTCTTACTCTTTCCAGTGCTAACGAGAAGTGTCTCATGACCATGGTCAGTGAGATTTGCTCGCAGTAACACAGTCACACCATCTTCCCAGGTGCCATT